>JAPKLY010002483.1:8347-24606 GCA_026898435.1 Prunella vulgaris | reverse complement strand
CGAGCACCTACATGCATGAGCAAGTCGAGCACTACGAGCACAAGCAAATCGAGCACCTACATGCACGAGCAAGTCGAGCACTACGGGCACGAGCAAGTCGAGCACCTACGGGCAAGAGCAAGCTGAGCACCTACGGGCACGAGCAAGCTCATGGTCAACTCTTACAGAGGAATTATAGTTATTATGCATAATTTATGGCATAATTAATATCAGTCAATCCCCACACAAGGAAACTACCTTTTATGGAGAGAAGACTTCCTGTAATAACTTTTGTAACGGTCTAGTTGACCAACGTAGCATGATAGACGTACCATAATTGAGATCGTCTATAAATATGGCCTTAGGGCCATCATTGTAAAGATCCACGAATTTGATCAATACAAAGACTACATTTAAGTCCTAGCTCTTGCAATATAAGACCTAGGCAAATCTCTGTGTTATTTATATTTTCCGCACGATTATTCAAGTATTTATACACTTATTTGTTATCCTGATCCCAGCCACATAAGGATTTAATCAGGTAATAACATGTACATTAAAAAATTACAACCTAAATATTTTTAACCAAAATTATCAAACAAAGACTCTTTAGTATTATAAATAATAATAAAGATACACCAATTAAAACAATTCTTTTTAGTAAAAAGAATTATTTATTAAAAACACAATGTGATACATAATATTATAAAGTACAAAAAAACAAATACATCAATACATTACTATCCATTATTACATACTAACAATAAGTTTAAAAATATAATATAATCACATCAAATTTATTGAAATGTTTAATAATATACAAAAGACAAAATAAATATTATTAATGACTAATCATTGTTCATATTTAAAGAGTATAAAAATAAAATAGCCTATACATAATAAAAAAATTATATCAATTTTTGAATTTTAATATATACAACTAAATCCATAAATAAATCATTATAACAAAAAAATATTATATATATCGTTGGATATGTACAATTAACAATAATTAATAAAAAAATACTTTAACTTAAAAAATATACATAAAATTCAATACGAAAACAATAAAAAATGAATCCAAACAATAAAAAATAAAATTATTACCTAATGACATAAAATAATTTTAAATATTGACATTGTAAAATTTTTAAACCATAACAAATATTAACAACATTATTTTCAAATATATATTGAATTGACTTGTCTTGTAAATTTATGAACATCACTGCTTTAAAAGCTGATACAAAGAGATGACCAAGAAAAACAATTGGATATTAATTAATATATTTATTAAATTAAGAGTAGACATATAAAAATAAATTTAAAATTTAATACATTGAAATTAATATAAAAATTAATTATATTTATATGTACTAACATCTTCTTAAAATCAAAAATTTCAACAACATGATTAGTAGTAAAACACATAAAAGAAATAAATATCATTAATAATGGATTCAACAACTCTATTCACTTATTGTGCCCTTATATATATATTTAACAAAATGACACATTTCTTTACATAACATATATGCAAATCAAGTGGACACATCTTCAGTTGGTTCTTCCTCAAATAGATCATTAGGAACTCCGTCTCTTTTCTCTCCTGAGGTTCTCTTGTCTTTAAAAAATCACAAAGTGAATAAATGAACTTCGTATTGGAAATAGTTCAAATCATAATCACTTACTTCCGCTAAAATCTCTTGATACAAACGATACCCTGACCATTTTCACTCTTCAGGAAGTGAAAGAGACAGAATATGTATCGTTGTTATTGTAGTAAGTCTACCCCCATGATACATTAATTTAATCAATCTCCATCGCATTTTGTTTAAATGAGTTTCTAGACCATCACTCACTTTGTACTTTTAATGAAAAAATTCACGTACATATGAATTTAGTCTCTTCCTAGGTGTTCGGTGAAATATCATCTATCATCATAATTCACATGTCGATTTTTAGTATATAAAAATTATGATTTCGTACTATAAAAACATAACTATACAATGTTTATGTACACATAAAAATATCTATAAAATATCAAACATGACACATACAATATATTAGAAATAAATTTAGCACTGTAAACAATTAATTCCAATATAAAAAATAAAAAGGAACACATAATTAAAAAAGACACATAGATATTAGATAGAAAAAAAATTATATAAAAAAAGGGTGCATATATTTAATTAATAAAAAAATGTGCATGTGCTTAAAAAATATATAAGAATATAAACATGAACTTAATTTAAAACATAAATTAAACTACCAAATTTTGAGATAAAAAAAAAACACTAAATTACCTTGTAAATATATGTTTTTAAAGACAATTCCAAGTTGTGAGAAATCAAAACAATTTTTGCAGTTAACGTAAATGAATTATAACAAAAAAAAAAAAGTTAAACCAAATTATGGAATATCCAAAAAATTAAATATTTATTTAGAAATTAATGGCAAATCACAAATATATAATATTTAAAAAGTAATATTTACTAATCAAAATAAATAAAAAAAGGTGGTTATTATTAATAGTATAGTAAAATGCTAAATGTAAATACACAAAAAAAAATCATACTATAAAATATAGATAAAATAAATATTTTCAACAAAAATTATAAAGCATAGATACTATTGAATTACATAGACATATAGATCTTATATTTTATTTAATGAGGTTAACATTACAAAATAAATCACAAAAAATAAAAAATATATAATTAAAATAGAATATTAAAATATAAAATTTTATGATATAATAGTGATGATATTGGTTCTGTAAATATGAAATATTCTTGATATTAATCCTTAAAATTTTATTTTTTGGATATTAATCCTATAATTTTAAATTTTTTAGGATATCAATTTTGGTCTTATGAAAATTGTTTGGCAGTACAAAAATTTAATTTATAGGACAAATATAAAAACAATGTAATTCATATGGACTGAACTCAAAATTTTATCAAATATAATTATTATATCACTTTAAATATTAAAAAAATATATCTTTGAAAAAATAAGAAAACATCAATAAAGAGATCATATTGTGATTTTATTTTTAATACGGTACAAATTAAATGATCATGGCGTTGGAAAATAATAAAACTCTTTAAAATTATAAATTATACAATTCATTTTATAGAAAATATTTCATGTATTTGCAATTATTGGATATTATGTTAGATCCAACATTAATGAAAAGTTACTATTATAATTATTTAAATATATGAACAATTATTATGCATTGATTTAGAAGATGTCAATTAAAAATGATTATTTCTAGCATAAAAATTATTTATTGTTATTTAATATTAATTTGTTAGCTTTTTTTAGATTAAAATAATTATTTCATCAATAAAGGTCATTTAAGTTTTGGTCTTTTTCAAATTCGTGAAAAAACAATTACTACATAAATTTAAACAATACTCTTAATTACTTCTCCAATTTGGGGACAATATGTGTCACTTCAATTTGTTTCCAGTGTCTTTAATTTAGATAATTAACACCGTTCTCATAATTAATTTAAATGAATATTAATCTAAACAACAGTCAACAGTTTACATATAAAAATCTAGATTAATAATAATTATTACAATCAAATTAAATACATTTTCAATTTTATATTTAACATTACTGAGTTATACATTAATTACTTTCATTTCTGCACGAAAAATGAAATTTATGAAAAAAAATTATTAATTCCAACCTTTACTAAAAACATAATTCACCCTTATTTAATTCTAACATTTATTAATTCCACCATTTACTAAAATCTTAACTTTTTAATTTAATATTACGTGGGTTTTTTTTGTAGTATTTGCATACTAAAATTTGTATTTTTATTGTAATTATACATAACTAATAAATTATTATTTTAATATTTTAAGACATAAATATTAATATTTAATTTATTATTAAATTAAATTCATATTATATAGTTAGAATTATTATTATACTACTATTTTAAAATAAATATATTGCTACATGTACATAAATATATATAATTGCAACATACTACTTACTAAATATATTAATTGTCACATGTACATATATATATTGACTTTACAATGAAAAAATATGTGACAATAAAAGTATAAAAATTTAACACACAATCAAAATGCATAAAGAAAAACTGTCACATAAGCAAAGAAAACTATCAATTAGTATACAGAAGGATTTACAAAATTATTCTCAACTTTCATTAGTAATACAATCCAAAATTAAAATTAATTTTTTTTATTTTTAATGTGTAATACGTTTATATATCAATAAAATCAATTAAATCACGTTATATTATTTATGTGTAATACTCATATTTCCAAATTTATAGCATGTAAGTAATATATTTATTTTACCCAACAATTTTAGTTTGAACACACAATTAACTTTTAAAAAATAAAATTTTTTAATTATATTTAATGACACATATTATCTAAACATAATTTATTTATTTAAGATTTTTTTTAAAGATTTGAGCAAATTATTAAAAGAAAATTATAGACGCAAATTTGTTTATAATAAAGTGATTAAATAAAAATATAAACACAATTTCTCGATGTCAAATGAAAATAAATAGTATTGCTTTTATTATAATCAAATTTCACGGCCATTTCACTGACTACGTGTGTATTGCTTTTCAAATTTGATTAAATTTCTTTTATTTTGCAAATTTCACGGCCATTATGCAAATTTACTATTCAAATCACATTTCATTTGCTAATACCTAATAAAAGTAAATTATAGACACAAATTTAAAACAATTAAATTCAAACTTAAAGCGAATTAAATATTTATTTTAGAAAATTCATATTTATTGATAGCAAATTTAATTAATATTTATTGATACTATCTATCCGTGTGTTGCACGAAAGTCAATCGTATATATATTTCATGAACATCGCACGAAAAATAAAAAACAAAAGCAAATAAAAGTAAATTATATAGACTCAAATATAAAAGCAATTAAATGCTAATTTAAAGCAAATTTAATTTTTATTTTAGTAAATTTATATTTATTATAGCAAACTAAAAAAATGAAAGCAAATTAATAGCACATTTATTGATAGCAAAAATAAAAGTAAATTCATTTTAGTATATATTTATTGATAGCAAATCAATGAAATCAAATTTATTTTAGTAAATGTTTAAATATTTAATTAGACTTACTGTATGCCATCAATTTACTAAAATAAAAATTTATTTCATCATTTTTTATGTCAGTGATTGATGATTTGGTAAAAGGATTTTTACGTGTGTATTGCTAATAACATAGTTAACATCGCTCCATTTTGTTTAATTATATTTAATAACACATATTATCTATACATAATTTCTTTATTTAAGAATAGATTTTTAAAGATTTGAATCACGTCTACATGTGAATATTAGTGTATTTAAATTTTATGCTTATGTGATTGATAATTTATTTTTTATTAACTTCATATATCCCACGGTAAAATAGAAAATAAATGATTCATTAAATTGGTCAATCTTCTCGTATTAATTCCTTGTTTTTTTCAATTTTAATCTTCTCATATTAATTTTGATTACTTGAGTGGAATTAGGAATTCACCAAAATTATGTTTTTAATCAGCAGAGATTATGAAATGATCCATATTCCATAATTTTTTTTTTCTATTTGAATTAACATTTGACTTTTGTAGGGTTTATTTAGATACTTGATTTCATATAACATTAGAAAAAATTCAATTAAGAAAAAATAACATTCTCTAGAAAAATAATGGTTTAATTACATCAAGTGTATAAGTGGTCATGATTTAAATTGAATTTATGAATTCAAATATAGACAATGAGTATATCTAATATTTTCATATTAGACTTGTAATCTCTTAATCAAGAATGTGGCGGATTGACAGTGTTCTTGTTGTTCCTCATGCATTTTGGGATAAATTAATAAAATCCTATGTACCGGCTGAGCCAAAAATTAAGGTATTCTCACTCCCGATCAGTTTAGTTAGATCTGAAACGAGAATTTGTTGTTAATGTGATTGCTCTCTTTTGTCTCAAATGTACAAATCAAGAACAAATTGCAGTTGATATATTTTTTCCGGATTGAAATATATACGTTGAATGACCTATTACCCTCTAAAGAAAAAGTATCTTATGAGACATGCAATAAGAAGTGTGATGTGAACATGCTCCTTTGACCCTTGGACTATATTTCTTTTGAGATTTAGTAGATTTTCTAATATGGATTTAATTTCAAACACTATTACAAAATGCAGTGGACTTTTAAATACTGAAAAATAGTAATGGTGTACGTTGGTTGATATTTAAGTAGGATAGGATTTAACTTAATGTAAAATCGACGTGTATGAGTGTAATATTGTATTATTATCATGTTATTGTTTATTTTAAGTATTATGGTTAAATGTTTATGTGATGATGGAAGTTGTAAAAGTGAGAAGAAATGTGTGTAAATTGATAAATAGATGAAGCGTAAGAATAAAAAAATAAACAAAAAATAATATTATCTGGGAATATTCTTAAAAAATAACCCAACATATAATACATACATATTTTTCAATTTAAACAAACATGCACTATAGGATTTAAACCAAATATTTCTTTTATCTTCAAAAAATAAATTTAAACACAAATACAATACATTGAAAAATAAATCAACATACAATAACAATTTCTTCTCGTGATTTGGAGATGTCCCTCTTCTAAATTGTAACAACTTAACTGTTATATATGAGCTCAAAAAGTTATAACTGAATAATTGAAATTGGATGAAAGTTATGAAAGTTGAATAAGCTTGTGGTATATATAGATATATAATTTGTGCGTCTTCCATGAAAAAAAGCCACGAGATTATGAAATTGATTTATAACAATTCCATGAAAAAAATTTACCATATAAAATTGATAGATAGATCCAACGGCTGAGATAAAATTTGAGAAAACGATCTACGGCCCAAATGAAATGACGTCAAAACTATAAAAGGTAAAATAGCTCCTATTATATATTTATGATTTTTACAATATTGCACAAATGATGGAGAGGCCACAATATGCGGTGTATATAAAATGAGAGGATTTTTGGCAACCGGACAAGATTCAAATGGACAATAAGGAAAAGCTAGCTGTAAAAGGCAAAACATTAAACAAATATATCAGCGGGTACATGTAACTCTTTACATGTAATTAAATTTAATGTTCATTAATTGAGTCTAACATGAATTAATTTTTAGTGGTAGCACGTGATAATTAGTTTTAAATTTATGACATTAATTTTATCACATTATCGAAGTAAATTTATGATACGTTTTTATCACATTATGGAAGTAACGTGCACGCCTTTAAAATTGTAATGTAAAACAAAAAAAAATCATCTGAATTTGAATAATAGATATTTCGTAGTATATTGATAAAATTTAGGATTGATTTATAATGATAAATATATCTTCATTAATTATTTTATCTCACATCTTATTCCTTAATTTTAGTTGACAATATATTTTGATAATTTTAGTTGACAATATATTTTGATAAAAGTATGATGCAAATAGGAATTACTTTTAAGAAATTAAAATTGAGAGGGGGGAATGTGAAAATTATGTAAAATTTCAAATAAATCTTAAAAACATAAATTGTTATGAGTGGAAGTAGTTTTACAATAAAAACATATGGTGTATTGATGGAGTGGTGATTCTAAACGAAGCAGTGGAGGAAACAAATAGGAACATTTGGTGTATCGATGGGAGGACACACGCTATCCTAAGTCAGAGTGATGGCTCGAAGTGATAGATTTTAAATTATTCAACAAAGTTTTGGACAGTAATTATGACTTGAGAGATATTTTTAAAAAAAGAAAAGAAATAGAGAGAAGATTGTTGTTGGATTATGAATTTATAGATTGGATCTTGTGGAGATGGAGGAATAAGGTGATTTTAACAATATGGTTTGGAATGAAAGTAAAATCGTGACGCGATTAGGGATGGATTGTGGAGTTGGTGTTCATTGACATACTTTTACCTTCAAATTTTCTCTTTCAAGGATTGGATCATGAAATATAGAAAATTAGTAGAGTATTATAATGTTGGAGTCAATGATGTAACATTTTGAGGGTTCTTAGCATTCTAAAATTGCCGTTGTATAAATTGATTTATGGCTTTTGGGCACATATTGTTCCGAAGAGCTAATTTAATAAAATTTACTTTTCACTTATCATAAAAAAAAATGAAATTCTTGATGTTGGTTAGTATTTTTACTATTCTAGTGTATAAAAAATTAGTCAAAGTATAAATTAGAGTATTTAAAAATTAATTCAAAAATTTTATATAATTTTTTTTTTTGTACAAAGTCATAAAATATTTGGGTTTTTTTTTTAAAATATTGTATGTTGTAGATAAATTTATGATATTATCGTGATTTTTAAAAATGGTATGAATCTAATTAAAGTCGCGTTGGGGGAAAGCGTTTGGAGAGCCGGACACGATCTCCAGCCCACACCAACAAAACATCAAGCGCGATGCCTGCATTTTGGTCATAGTTTGCATGCAACTATGTATTATTTATTTGCATGAATGACTAACCACACTCTTTACTTAATTTGTTTTCTTCATTATTTAATTATTCTTTATTTAATATATCATTATTAAGCATTTTTTTTCTTTTGAGAATTAATATATTCCTGTTAAATCGAATATGATATTACAATCATAAGGAAAAGAGATACCACGTTATTTTAAAGTCTAAAATTGATATTTTTTAGTAATGGTGTCGATGTGGAATATTGCTAATATATTTGAATTTTTTCTTTATTTTTATAATAAAATATATATTAAAAGAATTTAAAAGAAAAATAAAAAATATAATATAATTTATATATATAGACACTACATCAACATATTTATCAAAAAATTGATTGTAAAAAAACTAAAAATTAGAGGACAACTTCCCTTATTAAATAGAGGGGGAAGGGGAAAATATAATCAGACTTTTAAAAGGTGAAATATGATTTTGACATTTTTTATAAATTGCCAGTTGGGTTATAGAAAATTATTTTATTTGAAAACTATTGCTTTATTATTTAAATGATACTTAGATTGAAATAGAAATCAATTAATTTAGAGCAACACTTGCCTAGAAATTTCTACGGAATTTCTATAGTAGAAATTTCTACGGAATTTCTATCGTAGAAATTTCTAAATATAGAAAAAGGAAAAAAAAACTCTACGCGCACTATCTCCCCCAAAACTCACGCCTAACAACATGTATTCTAATTCCCTCCCACCGAAACTCACGCCACAAACCAATTTCCTCCCACAAACGCGCCCTCCCCCTCCCCACCCACCCACCCACCTACCTCGTGCCACAAGCCAAACATCTCATATACCTTCCCCCACTTCCAATTTTCTGCAAACATTCTTATTTTTTAAGTTTATTTTTTAATTATTGTGTAAATTAAAATATATATTTAATATTATATTATAAATAAATATTTATATATATAGTACCACACATTTAATTTTATAGTAACACACATTTGCTCTTATAGTAACATACATTTGTCTCCCAATTTGTATTACCATATGGACAAATGTGTGTTACTATAATGACAAAATATATTTTTATAAGAATAAATATGTATTTTTTAATTTATTCATCATCCATTTAAATCTAGGTATATTGGTTCATGTATACATGTGTTATTATATGAAAAAAAAAAATCACTTCTATGAAAATAAATAAATATTTGTGAATAGTCAATATTTGTTCTTATAGTAACACACATTTTGCTCTTCCATTATATGAAAAATTATTTATTCTATAAAAACAAATGAATATGTGTACAATAACAACATTTTATAAGATAGTAACACACATTTTCTCTAATAGTAACACACATTTATCTCTCTATTTGTGTTACTAGATGGACAAATGTGTATTATTATATGGGCAAAATATATTTTTATGAGAATAAATATGTGTTTCTTAATTTATTCGTCATCTCTTTAAATCTAGGTATATTGTTTCATATAATAAATATGTTATTATATAAAAAAAATTATTTCTATAAAATTAAATAAATATTTGTGAATAGTCAATATTTGTTCTTATAGTAACATACATTTTGCTTTTGCATTATGTGGAAAATTATTTATTTTATAAAAATAAATAAATAAATATAAAATAACAATATTTTATAAGATACTAACACATATTTGTTTTAATAGTAACACACATTTGTCTTCCAATTTGTGTTACTATATGTGCAAATGCGTGTTACTATATGAGCAAAATATATTTTTATGATAATAAATATGTGTTTCTTAATTTATTCATCATCCTTTTATATCTAGATATATTGTTTTATGTAATACATATGTTATTATATTGAAAAAATAATTATTTTTATAAAAATAAATAAATTATTTGTGAATAATCAATATTTATTCTTAAAGTAACACACATTTTGCTCTTGCATTATGTGTAAATTATTTATTCTATAAAAATAAATAAATATATGTAAAATAACAACATTTTATAAGATAGTAATACATATTTGCTCTAATAGTAACATATATTTGCTCTCCAGTTTGTGTTACTATATGGTCAAATGTATGTTACTATATGAGTAAATGTGTGTTACTATACTAACATAAATTAAGAGCAAGATTTTAAATTAATTATATAATTTTAATTTATTTATTTTTAAATTTATAATAATTAAAAAATGAAGTAATAATAATCAAATTTCAACTAATTTGGGCCTGGGCCTGGGCCTGGACCTGGGCCTTTGTGTGTTTGGAGGCGGCATGGCGTTGAGGGGGGATTGGGAACTAACATGCATGCAAGGAATACTCGGTGTATGCGTGAGCGTGTCGCGGGACGGCGGGAGGGAGCGCCAACGCGTGAATTAAATATTTCTTTAGTTCTATTTTTAAAATTTTTTACCGTAAAAATTTTTATATAAGTTTTTATCATTATTTTATACATAACAGAAATATTTGAATTATAATAATAGTAACTAGAGAATTAGGGAGTGTATTGATTATGATTTTAAAAGACTTTTTTAGTTGAAAAAATCCTGCATATTAAAAAGATTTTGTAGGATGTTGATGACTTTTAAAATTTTGCAGGATTTTGTGAGACTTTTAAAATCAGGATTGTAATGAATTCTGTAGAACTTTGTAGACTTTGCAGAATTTCATGGATTTGTGACATACGATAAGAATTCACGATTTTTTTCATACTTCGAATTTAAAAAAAATCATAATATCATGTCCTCCTAAATAACATTCCTCCACATATCTATAGCTATATTAGTCTTCCAAGCATAAGTGTTTTGTTTCGTTCTTGCTCTTGTTATAACATCATTTAGTAATTTGGAATCATGAACCGAACCCTCCCGCACATGAACTCGAAATCAGATTTTAAAGAGTAGGATTTTCATGCATAAATTTTACTCCCTCCGTCCCTGAAAAGATTGCACACCTCTTTTTACACGCTTTTTAAGAAAAAGTGTGTAAAACGTAGAGTATTGAGGGTGATGTGTAAAGTTATATTATTAAAATAATAAAATTAGTTGGATTTAGTGTAAAAGTAATGACATTTGTGTAAATATGTGAATATTATAAGGATAAAGTTAAAGTAGTTATTTTCATTTATAGGGTGTGCAAAGTGTTGTGGGACGGACCAAAAAGGAAAGTGTGCAAAGTGTTTAAGGACAGAGGGAGTATTTTTTTATTTTTTCCTTCTTTTTCTTTTTTTTTTCTAATTATATTTTCCAGCATTGGCTTTTTTAATTATTTATTATGGCAGTACAATTAAATATGCGACTTATTACTGTATTTTTGTTAATATGATTTTTTTTTTATAAAACTTAACTCATCCTTTAAAAATATTTTGAGATTTCATTAGATTCATTCATATTGAATTTTTTAAAAGAAATTAATAATAAATATACAAGAGAAAAAAATTTAAGTTAATTTCATAAACATTTTTGAGCCCGCAATGCCATTCTAAGTAATTACTATTCATCAAAATTCAAATCAAAGATACATCTTATAATGTGTGACTTCTTCGATAAAAAATTAAAATTAAAATTACAAACAATTTCCTTTTTCTTTTTCTTTTTCTTATTACAGCAGTTCACCCACCACTTCAGCGAACACGCCAGCCCAGTCGTCCCCTGTCCGCGAGAAGCCTACATCCGCCATTAAAGACCTGAAGAAGATGTCGCCTTCGCCGGAATTTCTCCACAGCCCACGCAGCCGCAATTTCAAATGTGAATCCGTTGCCCGTCGTCGCCGGGAATTTTGAAGAAAACCGCTGCTCGTCCAATCGCTAGAAGTCGAGGCTCAAACGCCTACCAGAATTCGCCTGAAACTCCACCATTCTTGCAGCTTGAAGCATACCTTACCAGAAAATCAAAATTAATGCTCACCGGAGTTTCGCTGGAATTTCTGGCCGGCTGCCGTAAATGGAACCCAGCACCGGAAAGTCGTCGCTCCATGCCCACTGACTGATTAGAAGAGGAAGAAAGAATCGGAAAAAATTGAAGAAGTGCTTTCATTTAAAGAAGTGCTGAAGAAAAGGGAAAAACGTTTTTGTGGCCTAATATGAAGAAGAGTGGTTGCTGAGTTAGACGTGGTCACACCATTTGCTTTGTTGGTTTCAACAATTTGAGAAAATGCTGAATGCTAACTCTTAAATTAAAAAAGTGTTTTTCTGAGAACACACTTTTCTTTCCTTGGAGCATATCACACGCGTGACAGGGGCAAAAAGGGAATAGAAGAATACAAGCCACTATAATTGTCGTTTGTTAGTTTTAGCTAAAAAACCAAAAACCCGAAACATTTAAATTTCGTCTGGCAACATGTGGGTGTAAGGTGAGTGAATTTGTTTGTGAAAACAAATTCGCGTATCATCACCCCTAGTTCCCAGAGGGAATCGAACTCGAGTTACTCACTTAAGTAAGAAATTTGATGGTCAAGTGAACTAACTCATTGATTGTCTAACAAAATGTATTAAAGTTTTATATATGTGTATATTAGCTAGTACTATGCATTAGATGTAAAAAAATATTATTCCACATGAGAATAAATAACAATAAAAGTAAATCTCTCAAATAATTAATTCTGATTAATACAAGAGTAAATGCAATGTTCATCTAAAATAAATGTTGATACATGAATAATTTTATTTTAATCTCCCTTGATTTGTTTAGAAAATTTACAACATTGTATACGTCACCATTAATATTGCAAAGTTTTAATAATAAATAAATAAATGTAGATGCAATGGAAATGGAAATAAAACGTCATTTTGGTCGGAGTGATGGGCTGGGAATGAGTCTTTGAGGGATCAATTTCCTAGATTATTTAGGTTGTGTGAGCAACAAGAGGCTAAGATTAGTGAGATGGGTGTGTGGGAGGGAAATGAGTGGAATTGGGCTATGAGATGGAGAAGAAATTTAATGGAAAGAGATTTGGATTCACTTAATAACTTGATGGTGATCTTGAACAGGTACAAACTGTCAAAAGATTCGGAGGACGTGTGGAGATGGACTCTTGCTACAAATGGAATATACACAACAAACTCAGCTTATAAAATTCGAACTAAATAAGTGGAGCACGAAGAGGTGAAGACGGAGATCAAGGCGTGTTCAAAATTTTGGAAAAGCTTTGCACCCAAGAGGATTCAAGCAATTGTTTGGAAGATTGTGAAGAAAAGGCTTCCAACTAAATGTGGGCTCCAAAGGAGAGGATTAATAATTGCAAACAATGAGGTAAAATGTCCGTTTTGTGGTGAAGAGGATGAAGAGATTTCACACTTATTCTTCACTTGCACCTTCACTCGGAAAATTTGGTATGGCATCTACGATTGGACAAAAATTAGCACTGCTCCTCATTATCAACCAGCACAACACTTGCTTCAACACAGAGTTCTACTCGGCGCCAATAGGAGCTCAAGGATTTCGGTAACTTTGTGGGCAGCAATCATTTGGACAATTTGGAGGGAGAGGAATGAGATTATCTTTAATGAAAACGAGCCAAAAGTTTGCAAAATGATATCAGAGAATAAGGTAAGGGTGTGGTCTTGGTTAATAGTAAAAGAGTGATTTGCCAACAAATTTTCTTTTTTGGATTGGATTAAAGATCCACGCCATTGCTGCAGTAAACTTTAAGCTAGCGATAGATTACGATGAATTGACCATTATTATAAGGGTTGGAGTACCCCTTGTTCTCTAATTTTTATAATAATATATTTCTTTTTGCTGATAAAAAAAAAAATAGATGCAATCATTTTCGATAAATTAGGAGGATATAAAATTAATTAAATTCATAAGAATAGTAATTAATTACCTTTAAAGGAGCAGCAACAGCTCCCGCGAGCATAATACCAGCATTGTAAATCGAGCTAAAATTAAGCCGGAAAAGCCCGAAATTCCTCTCGGCGAGTGAGCCCGGTTTCTGATTCTCCTTAAATAGTTTGAATATATACATCTCAAACCTCCTCTTCGGCATCAGCGGCATCCCCCGGCCCGAATTGTAATGCGCCACCAGTCCCCCCATTATACGACGATGTATTGGGCACAGAGCACTTGGGCTTCTAAAAAACCTCCCGTCCGACGCCCACCCCATCTCTCCGGCCACAATCTCCATGTCGCCGTACCCCAATTTCCCACAATAAAAAAGAAATATTTCTATATGCAAAATTAAAACTAATGGTCACATTAAACGTGGATTAGATGGCATTAAACATTTGATTTTTCTTAGTTGAAAAAAATCATGCATATTTTAAAGACTTTGCAAGAATTTTATGACTTTTAAAATTTTACAGAATTTTATAAAAAAATTTAAATAGAAATTCTAATGAATTTTGTAAAATTGTGTGGAATTTGCACAGTTTTATAGATTTGTAATATACAATAATAATTCAAGATTTTTTTATACATTTGAATTTAAACAGAGTCAAAGACAAAAAAAATTATTTGTAATATCATATCTTCCTAAATAGCATCTATCTATATATCCATAGTTATGCTAATTCTCCAAGCATTAGTGTCTTGTCACCTTTGTTCTTGGGGTTTGAATAATAGACTCAAAATTATGGTTTTTATTAATTGATAATGTTGAAGATGAAAGTTCGTCCACCGATTCGTTTGAAAATTAATCAAAATGACATTTTTTATGAAGAAACTTATATAGAGCTGTGAATGTTAATACAAGTTCTACTTGTATTTTAAATAAAAATGGAGGTGCTAATACATTCTTCTTAATGAATCAATATATATATGTTATTATATTAGTCAATGTCATTACTTAATCATTGATGTTATTATTAGTATTAATAAATGTAATCATCAAATTAAATATATTGCAGGGATGAAATTGTAAGATTTCAAATATTTTTGGCCTTAAAATTAAATAATCATATGTAAATCAATTTTGGGATAAATAAAATCAATTGTTCAAAAAAAAATTATCTGAAATTCGATGGTTTAGATGGAATTGTTGGTATTTATAAAATACACTAAAAAGTCTAACAAAATTAATCTAACACAATAATCATTTAAAATTCTTATATTTTTTTAATACCAATAAATTATTTTTAATTAGTTAAAAGTCTCAAATGAATATTAAAGATTGAATCCCTTCATTGTTTTTAACTTTTTTAAAATTCTGATTGAATGTCAAAGGAGGATTTTTTTTTTAAAAAAAATATTACTATAATTTTTAATTTCTATTTATCGTAAATAAGGTAATTTTTAGGTGATTTACGAATTTAAATAAATCGTGAAAACAGTTCAAAATTTAAATCTTAAACCATAACATTAAATTGCATTTTTTTTCTTTTCCGATATGAACTAAATTTTCATGTGTGAAATAGATAAATCGTGAATACAGGTCACGATTTATCGAACTATAACAGTTATTTTTCACTGGCCCACAATTATGAGTAATTTACGTATAGATTCAGAAAAACACTATATTTACAAAATAAGTTCAAAATATTTACACAGAAATATTTTTTTTTACATATAATTTATTTGTAAATATAATAATTTTTTTGAACCTATATATAAACCACCCAACAATTATTGCCGTTATGCCTTATTGTTACTTGACGTGGATCACGCATTTGACCAAAACTATTGCCTCCTATATATATTAATAATAATGATAAAAACTTATATAAAAATTTTTATGGTAGAAATTTTTAAAAAAGAACTAAAGAAATATTTAATTCACGAGTTGGCGCTCCCTCCCGCCGTCCCGCGACACGCTCACGCATACACCG
>JAPKLY010002482.1:0-24615 GCA_026898435.1 Prunella vulgaris | reverse complement strand
TCAGCTAGAGTATCTATAACTTTTGAGCTACTTAATAAACAAGCAAATATCCAAAGTTCCTTTTAAAAATAAATGAAGTATATGGACGGTTTTGCAGGAATACATTTCTTTGTGCTAATGAGTTAAGTGGTCGATTACTACTTTATGTAATTTTGGACGAGAGAAATCTCTTTCATTGACATGAAACAAGTTGAAAACCAGAAAGAAAGAATGATTTTGTAAGAAGATATGCTCAAAACTCACATAAATAAAAAAATGATGCGGACTAAGTTCATATCACTAGTTCCTATGTGACATTGTGAGTCTAAGAACTGTCATAAATGTCATTTCTATTTTTTTTCTCCATCGCTTCTGCTTTCCATGCACTTGAATCCTTTTTTTGATTGTAGTGAAGATATGTGGGTTAGTGTGTTTCACAGAGAGGCAAAATGAGAATAAGAATACAGATATGCACAAGAATAGGACCTTTATGACCTCTGCCTCTGTCAATGCATTTGCTCCTCCAACAATATCAAAATCTCCCTGCAATTCAGCATGTTAATAAAAAAGCTATTATGTTCTTGCCCAAAAAATAACATCATAACTTATATGATATATTCAAATTCAAATTGACCTGCAGGTACCGATTTGGAGGTGAATGACCAATAGCTCCTCTGTATACATATGATATTTCATAGCGCCTAAAAAATGATTTCTGCAAAAGATATAACTTAACTTCTTGAATATTCTCAGATACTATCACCAGTGGTGGCATTACCCACAGTCAACAATGCTTTAAATTCTTGCATTACGGAAATTATGCATTGGACCAAGAGAATAACTTTATTATTGAGATATGTCGAAGAAGCTAAACTGCAAGAGAATAAAGCAGAAAAATTTGCTATATACTGTTTTCTGCAACCGGTGAGACCACAAAAAAATGAGCAAATAATATTTGGAAAGCTTTAGTTCAGAAGAAAGGGCATCGTGTTGCTTCAAATACCCAACCCACTAAGACATGGTAAGACTTCTATTCCATATTCTAGCTAAGAGCAACTAATGAATGTCATGAAAACATAATTTGAAATCTAACCTGTTCCCCGATGATCCATTTCACAAAGGGAGTCCGTAGCTAATGGCAAAACTCGATCATGTCTCCTCCACGGGTTAACAGTTTAACAGTATTCCTTTAATATTTTAATTAAGTTCCACAAAAAAGAAGAAAAACAAAAAGGAGAGTCACATTAAAACTTCTGCAGATTAATTATCCTAAATAAAGGTAAGATTAGAGGGAAAAGAATTTTAGTGAAAAGAAGGTAAGGATACCTATTTATTTGTGGGCAATCACCCAATATTTTCATTGGCATGGTATTTAAATGCTTTGCAGAGTGTTTTTTAAAAACTTGTCTTGCAATATTAAAAAGTAGATCACGATTAGCAGTGTCTGCATCTGTAAAACTTATTGAAGAAGTATTATCTTTAACTGATTTCAGTGTTCCAATATTCTCATGATTGTCCTTTGTGCTTAACTTATCCTCATAAAAAATTGCAGACACAGCTCTTTCATAAAAACTCGAGTCTTCTGAACTATGAATTGTCCGCAACATATCTGCAGTTCAGGCAGAAAGAAGACTCGATTGAATAAAGGAAATAAGATGACATTATCAAATATTTCTATTTCCCACTTAACCTAAAAAGTAATGTTATATACTCAATCAAAATTTAATTGAAGGACCAAAAAGGAGACATAAAATGGTAACTGCTTGGTCGTTAAACCTACAGAAAGACAACCTTAAGGAACATTTATGAAATTTAAGAGTTATACCAGACTCCTAGAATGGCCCCATCTATCCATAATAAAAAATAAATGTAAACTAAGTTTTGATAATTACATTTACCTTTTCAGTATATATGCCTGTTGAAGTCTTATACATAATAAAATAAAACGTGCGCCTAAAGAAAATGAAGTTGAAAAATCATTAGCTGGTTTTCATAAAGTTTGCTTGGACATTAAGTTTTGTTGTCTAATGGATATTAACCATTTTTTTATCCGTTTCAGCAAAAGGAAAGAACCTGGAAAAATTCCAGCAGGAGTTACTCTTTGCAAACCCAACAACACACTATTTCTTACCTATGAAAAACTAAAAGTGGGAAAAATTAAAATTGCAAACATATTGACAAATGATGCCTAACATTTTCTGAGAATTAAATTTGGAAAGCAATGAAGAAGATTGTAGGAAAAGAATGACAGACAGAGAGGCTTTCCTTGTGTCTGTGAAAGACAGGAAAAATTGGTGGGTCAGGTAAATATGAATTGTATATTTTCAGATGCATCTTTGTGCCAACTTAAAACCACACTTTCTTAGAAATTGAATTGAGTTCAATATAAATCCCCAACCCAGAAAAAAGGTTGGCCAATCTAACCACTCTTTTCCAGTTAAACCTGGATTTAGGATTCACATCTCACTATTCACTAGATATTACCATCACACTCCACGGAAAAAACTGGAAGTCAGCAGATTACTCAGGACACTAAAAAGAGAAGCTTAAGATCTCGAACGATGAAATGTCTAAGCAGAAACAATTGTATGCCTCTAATAAAATAAATCAATATAAGCAAGCAGTACAAAGTATAATTTCTTTTATATAATGGAACATCCAAATTGTGTATAGAATGCATGCCTTGGGAAACTCCATCAGATTTCTCCGTGGGAAGACCTCAAAGATATAGTGAGGTTCAAAGTTCACATGTATACTGTAGACATTTTACTACCACAGAGATTTTCAAAATGCTTACTTGCCCCAAGACATGAGCAATGAGAGCTTTCGATTATTGAGCAATAGGATTTTAGTATTCACATTCTTGCCACAATGCAATCAGAACCGGGTGGCACTAAAAAGGAACAAAAGAAGCATAAAATTGTCGTAATATAGTAGTTAATCTAAGATTCCACCTACATATACAAAGATCAAAATCAAGAATAAAGCAATAAACTCCAACTTTTTTTTATTTGATGAAAACCTATGTCATGAGGTAAAACCAAAGGTTGGTATGTCTTGTAATCATTAGGTTTTTTCAACTATTAATCCCATATGCATCCCTTCCAGGATCAAAATTCTACAAGCAGATATAAGAAAACTTACCATCAAACATTTTAAACTCAATGTGAGGTGGAAAGGAATGCTTAAGAAGTTCAGTGGCAGAAGGACGATCTGATGGACTTGGGGACATCAAGTGCCGAAGCAAGGATGCCTGCTCAGGAAATTGAGATTCCCAGCTGGAAGGAAGCTCTCCCTTTAGTTTCAGGTCAGAAAGCACAACATGTCTCTCCATTGCTGTCTCAAATGGATGCCACAGTTCAAAGAACACAACTCCTAAGCTGTACATGTCAGCCTATAACATGGTGTAATGGGATGAGTATATGTAGGCCACCTTCTTAATAGATACTGAAGTATATATGTCCAAATGAATTTATAAATAACATTCTCATTAATTTTTGGCCAGCCTTGCTATATTTCAGGAGCAATATAGAAATAAGTGCCCATTTGACCTGTACCATCAACAAATACTCCAACTATTTCGGTAGCATCCACGTCCTGGTCCAGTTGCTCCAACCTCTGAAACTTGGCTGAAATACAAAAGACAAAATCAGGCTGCAAGTTTAAAAGGGGGTCCTGAGGAAAATTTAGACATTTTAGAAAATTTTATCAGAATGAGCCTGGAAATATAGATGTAATGTATTTCCAAATAGGACATAAATATTTAGTGCTTACAAGTCAATAATTTTTGCATTACCTGTGTCACTTTTGTATTAAAAATGCAAGCAATAGAGACCCAAGGGGAAGACTTATAATTCTATAATACCCCTCCCAAGTAATAAAAAAAACTGTCAATGACAACACATAGAGAATAAAGTATACAAAAGTAAAGGCCTAAATCACCAATTATGAGTCATCATATAAATCATTTTAGAAGTACATGAACATCCAACATGATACACCCAGACAATCTACACCCATGTTTTAAAACCCCATCATCAACCAAGAGAAAGTGAAGCTGGGAAAATTTATTTATTTTGTTAAGAAACAAAGTATTTTATTGATGTATAAATTCTACAAGGGATGACGGTCCCTTACACCATTTACAACCAAAAGTTTTACATAAATTGCAGCATTAATAGTAAACCATAGCACCAATCCTTAACTAAGCCCGGGACATGAATAATTTAAAATTCCTATGACCTGACAACTAAAGAGAAAAGTTAGGAAAAACTATTGAAGTTTCAAAACCATAAACATCAGTATAGCAACAAGTAACATGAAAAATATGTTGGTCCCGAAACGAGTATAAATCAGTGTATGAGGGGGGGGGAATACACTGATGTCAGATTTTCCCGAAAGTCTCAGGAAAATGCTCTTTCAAAACCTTGTCAGGATGATCCTGATGTGTTCTATAACCTGAAGGTCCTCAGGGGCAGCAGAGACGGATCAGTGTTGAACCAAACTGGCTAGGTCAGAGTTGATGGACTATACTTAGGCAAATTCATCAAGGGGTTTTGGGATCTAATCAAAACACTTAAGATTGTCCCAACAATTTCCCCCTTTTTGATGATGCCAAAACCCTTAGAAAAATCCTACCATCTAAACAATTAACTGATATAAATCAGTATTCAGTTCAGGAACCTATATCAGGTAATTTGTTCTATAAGATGGAAACAGGAAAGGGTTAGTACAGTTCTTGATAAAGAGCAGAAAAGTAAATCAGGAGTCAACGAGATGTTGTCTCAGGAATGTAAAAAGTTTCATTGATAAAAAAATATGAGTACACATGTTCCTAAAACTATTACATAAATTCATGAGATTCTATTCCTGATAGACTATTCTTCAATCTTCATCATCCCACCTAGCCAAGGAGATCCCGTACTTCTTGAGCACTCTCAGCTTGACGGCATGGTACTGATCAGCATTGGTCAGAGCCTGAGTTCTCTTTGCAATGGTTGCAATCTCATTCCTGATCAGATCCATGTTGAGGTGGTTGTTGATGCCGAGGGTTGGAATCGGATAGGTGATGTGCTCATGTGCCTTGATCTGAACTCCGGCTCTATCAGCATGTCTATCAATTTCAGCCCAGAGATCAGTGTGATGCAAGGCCATCCACTAAGCAAAGATGGTGTTCTTGTCCTTGCCTTCGGATGTCTTCAGCCAGTTCCCGACAACATAGTACAAATTCACAAACTCCTTCTTGATCGGGACCCATGCCTCGTTCAGTTCAGGAGGCACGGAGTTGTCCACATATTCGTACACAAGGGGACTGACATCCTGAGGGTCCATCACCTTCCTTTTCGACATAGCAGCTGACTTCTTCTTCCCAGCTTCAGGGGCAGGCTTCTTCGGATCAGTCTTCTCCTTCAGCACTGCCATTTGCCCCTTCAGCTTTTCAAGCTCAGTGGCTTGACTTCTGACCTGCATTTCAGTTTCCAGAGTCAGCTGCTTCATCTTCTTCCTGCCCTCGACAATGGGGTCACCAGGGAATCTTTGTGCCTCGAGCTCATCCATCAGATCTTCCACGGAGACATCAGTTTTCCATTTCTGACCCTTGGACTTAGGATTTTTCAAAGCCTTCCCTTTCCCTTTTTTGGTAGCATCAGGGGAGTCCTTGTCCTTGTCGACCTTTTTCTTTATATCCTGAATCAGGATCCCCTGCGATGCTTGATGATCAGTCACCACTTTTAGATCCTTTGCCACACGTTCATTGGCCTCAGCCCTGATCAGGCTATCAGAGAGATGATTATCAAACTCCTTCCGCATTGCAGCAAGCTCCTCCTTCCTTGCTGAGCTCTCAGTAAGCATGGTGTTCAGAGCCTTTTTCAATTCGTCATCAGAAGCTCGCTGACTCTCCTTCCACTTAGTCAGTAAAATATCATCTCCCTTGCTTACTTTCTCCCGAGCCACTGACCTGACCTGGGCCTCCTGCCCCTTCAGTGCCTCATCAATCAGTGCCATTACTCTGTCATCTAGGCCACTGAGAGAAGAGTCTATCATCGATTGAACCTAGTCAGTAGTGATGCCGGTGAATCATTGTTGTTCAAGGCTCAGGAACCTATCAACAGCTTCCTTCCTAGCCTTGTTCAACTCAGCAGTGAGGTTTTTTATCTTCTCACGCTGACGATCATGCTTTGCCAGAATGGTCTTTCCCATCAGTGACACCCCCACTGCAATGGTTCTAGCCTTCTTCTTCTTGGCAGGTTTGGATTTGGTGGCAACAGTCATTGGGACCTCTCCAGTAGCCTCAGCAGTCCCGGTCCCTGGGAGTGCTTCATCGGTCGATGCATCTCCTCCCGAGGTCGCACCTTCCCCGACTACTGGCATAAGTGCCATAGAGGGGTTGGGCTTAGGATTCTTTGCCCTGACCACCCTGATGAAATCCTCCTTGTTGAGAACTTGGGTGTAGGATCGAAGCCAGAACCTATCCAGGATCATTTGTTCCTGATCCCTGAGGGCTTCTTCTCCGATTGCCTTTATCAGGGCAGACACCTCCGGAACCGATGCTTTCCTCATCAACACCAAGACCCTGAGCCGGATAACCTCCTCGCCGTATGACTCTTCCAGGTCTGGAAGATATTGATTTACGAATCTGATGGCTTGGGATCTGGCATCCATTTCGAATGGGGTTATCACTGGTGGAGTTGGCTCCTCCTGAGTTACCTCCTGTCCTTCCTCAGGATTGTCAGATTCAGACTCAGGATCATTGGACACAGTCCACTTCCTACCCTTGTTCTCCTCCACATCCTCATCATGGAGCTCTTCCTCCTGAGCCTCCATGCCCTTGCCTTCCTCCTTCTCTGCTTCCTTCTCTTCCTCACCCCTATCAGAACTCCCATGCCCTCCTGGACAATCTCTTCCTCACCTCCATGCTCCTCCTGAGCACCTCCGCTGGGCTCCGCCTGAGCCTCCTCCTCATCGACTGTATGGACTACCTCCATCACAACCGCATTAGGGTTCACCACCACCCTGATCTCATCATCAGCTGCAAGTTCCCCCTGACTCAGAGTCACCTCCTCCTGAGGCATCTTCTCAGTGGCTGAAGCAGTCGTGGGTTCAGTGGATGGAGGATCTGCAGGGGCCACTGAAGCTATTGGGGCCGCAGCAATAGCTACTGAGGCTGACCGTTGCTCGGGTTGGTCAGACTCAGTATCGGAGGGCTCATCCCCCAGCAAGGATTTCTTCTCAGCCGGCTTAGAAATGACAACCCCCTTGACCTTCACCTTGGTTGGAACTTTCTTCACAGGTTCATCCTGAATTTTGGAACTGGCTGCCTTGCCTTTCCCTTTTCCCCTTACCACCTTCTTGACCTTAGTGTCAAGCATTCGTTTGATGGTGTCAGCAGAGTTTTTGAAAAGGATGTGCTTCTCCTTAAAATCTTCACAACCATCCTTATCCACATCTCCGAGGAAGCCTTGGAGCATTACTGACAACCTCGAACCAAAATGGGGATTCTTATCCAGCACGATCCTGTCACCATCCATCCTGACCTTCTTTGACTCCTGGACGAGTTTCTGAAGGAAAAACTCTTCCCAGTCGATCAGAGCATTGTCCACCACGGCAGCCAAACCCCTGATCTTGGGCTTTCTAATCTGCTCCATGCCTCCCATGAATCCCATGATGCTCTGAACGATGACTTCGAATAGAAGCTTGTACTCTGGCTTCAGAAGCTTCTTGTTCATCGTGCTGTAGATAGTAGTAGGAATAATTAGGTACTCGTTCATACAATCTTGCTCCTCACCAGCCCTGTAAGCAGTCAAATCCGCCAACTGCCTCTCCTCAGTAGAATGAGGCAGATTGTAGGTCTTCCTGATGAGATCCCTGAGCTGGATCTTCTCAGTGAAGTGTTGAACTACTTTCTTCCCATTCTTCTCGACTGATCTTCTTAGTGGAATCACTGATTCCCACTCTTCGTCATCATTCATCTTTAGATTGGTGTAGAAAGCAATGATCTGATGAGGACAGGTCTTGGCTGGTTTTCTAGTAACGAAGTCTAGGAACCCAGCTTGGTTGATGGCTCCATGGACTTGAGCAAGCTCCTTGATGGTGGATCGATGAGTGAAATCCACCAGCCACTCATAAGACACCTTCGATTCCACCTCATTGATGGCAGCATGGAGTCTCCGAGTATCTTAAAGGGATTGAGCAGCAGAAGAAGCCATGGATGCAAAGGAAATAAGAGAGATAATTTGCAGAAATGTTTGGGTTAGGAAAATATGAGTGCGCAAATTGTGCACAATGAATAATCCTTCCTTTTATACCCAAAACTTCAGTTTTAATGGACGGTTTTGATGAAAAGTCTTTTGAAATTCAACGAATTAGATGAAGGGGTATATCCGGAATAAAACTTTACCAAATTCAGTTTTCAAAGCCAATTATTCAAACTTTATAGAAAACTGTTCCCGCCCATAATGCATTTAATGCTTGTCAGAGCATGTTTGAAATAAATTCCAATAATTGCATTTAATAAAACTGAATAATAAATGAATGACTGGGATGCAATTTTAAAATCCTGTGATTGATGTGGTGTCAGACATGATCAGAAGTGATGCAAGCAAGTCATAATTAAAGCAAAGGTTTTATAATACATACTAGTCAGTCAGATATAGAAACCTGATTGATACCTCTGAGTCTGATCAGGGTGACAAGCCCTGAGCTTTGTGTCCTGAACCTAACTCTATTCTGATCCTGAAGATCTAAATCTGATGTATGTTCCCCCTGAAAGCCATCCATCTAACTGCAACCTGATCCTGAGTTAGTCATTCCTCCTGACCACCTTGTTCAATCCTGAACTGAGGTTCATACTGAACCATCAAATCCTGGGTCAAGAAGTCCTAACTCTACTGACAACTCAACAAACCTGGTTTCAGGTAAAGTCTTAGTCAGGATGTCAGCTCTCTGCTTGTCAGTAGGGAACCTCTCCATCCTTATATCCTTCTTCTCAACATGATCTCTTATAAAGTGATGCCTGATGTCTACATGCTTACACCTTGTGTGTAAGACTGGGTTTTGGGATATGGCAATGGCACTATTATTGTCACAATAAATTGGGACATCAGTGGCCTCTATTTGGTAGTCTCTCAGTTGTTGCTTCAACCAAAGAATCTGGGAACAACAAATGCCTGTCGTCATATACTCAGCCTCAGTAGTAGACGTTGCAACACTAGGCACTTGAAGTCTGGTCTGTCCTGAGAAGGAGCAGCTCGGGCCTGACCTCTAGGCACTTGAAGTCAGGCCTAGTTGTTATCGGAATCAGGTCTCCGTTGCCTTTCAGAGGCCACTTGGTTCGTCCTTCTCCTCTGAGGGTTGGGATGTTTCTGATGGGCCCTGTGCCCTGCCTGAGGTGCCCAGACCTCAGAGTTACTTGGCCTATCCTGAGGCCTCCTCTGACCAGAGTTCCTCCCACCCTGAGCATTCTGAGGTCTAGCCTGAGAAGTGCTGGGGGCAGGATTCTTTCCAGCCTGAGAATTCCTAGGTTGGGCCTTGGAATTTCCTTGGTCCTTCTTCCTCGGCTCAGGATGAGGAGCCTGGGCCTTTCCCTTAGGTTTTGGCCTAGATTCCACAGTCCTTTGCCTGACAAGTTCAGGCGCTTTCTCCTTCCCTTTGCCGTTATCCTGACGAGCAACACTTGGGCTCCCTGAAGCACCTCTCTTTTTCTTGCCCTTTGGGTCTTTAGAGGCATCATAGCCTAACCCAGCTTTAGCACCATCGGTCAGCTGAGAGAAACTTGTTAACTCATCAACCACTTGGGAAGATGTGTGTAACTTCTTCAGCTTTTCCTCAAGGTGCCCATTTGTCTCTTTCAGGGCCTCAATCTCAGTGGTGTACTGAAGTACCAGTTTTTCATGAGCATTCTCCTTTGAGATCAGCTCAAGATCCCAAGCAGTTTGCTCAGCACAAAGACGAGCTTGCCACTCAGTTTTGAACATCTCTCTCAGAGCAATTCGCTCAATCATAAGCTGTTCCTGAGCGAGGAACAAATCAGTATCACGAGTCTCAATCAGTGAGCTGATTACACCTTTCAGTCTTTCAACCTCCAGTGGAGTTCCATCATGCTTATTCCGAGCATGAAGCAACTCTTCCTGAAGATTTACTAATCTGAGGGCTTTCTCAGTATCTCTCAGTCTGAGAGACTCAGTTAACCGATCATTCTCCCCACTCAGTTGTGCATTCACATCCACTGTGTGAGTATGAGTCTCTTGCAGCCTTGAGAAGTCAACCATCAATTACTCTAGGGTGAGCTGAAGGTCGAGTTCTCCTGCTGAGTCTGAGCTAAGCTCAGGTGCGTGATCAGGAGAAGAGGCAGAAGAACATACCTCATCATCTGCCATCAGGTAGAGATCATCATACTCCTCATCGGAGAAGAGTTCAGGGGACCGGCGTCCTGGGCCATCTGAATCTGAGGAATCCTCAGCAAGCATTGCTCTCCGGTCTGATGCCCTGAGCTTTCTCTTCGCTCTTAGATCTTCTCGCTCACGAGCATTGAGCTCCGGACAATCATACTGATAATGTCCGGTCTTCTTGCAGTGGTAACACTGATCTACATCACTAGCAAACTTTTTGTCAGTGTACCTCTTTTCTGACGATTCCCTCCGGCTCCTTGATGATCTCTCAGGCTTGGAGCTGGATCTTCTAGGATCAGCATCGTCTCTTCTCTTGGAGCTCTTCTCATCTTTGCGCTTCTCAGGCTCATCACGATCTCTCCTGGAATCAGAACCCCTTCGCTCTTCCCTCCGGGGGCTCGATCTCCTGGGGCTGGAATACCTGCGATCACCGGTGTCAGTATAAAACTTCTTATACCTTCCGAATCGAGAGTTCAGTTTCTCGAAATGCCGTGCCATCAGGCTGTACTCCAGGGCTAGCTCATCCTTGCTCATATCCTTCAGTGACTTCGAGACAGATCCATCATTAGGCTCAGGAGTAGCTTTAAGAGCCACGTTCTTTTCCTTCTCAGGTGTTTTCTCCTCACCTACATCCTCACTGACAACACCCTTCTTCTTCCTCTTATCGAGGTCGAATTCCAGAGCCTTTAACTCTGAGAATAGGTGAGAGTAAGGAATGTTTGTGAGATCCTGAGTGTTTTTCAACAAGATCACTCCTGTGTCCAATCTTTCAGGGAGACAGTTCAGGATTTTAGACGACACCTCCCTCTTGGGAAAGTCTTTCCCAAGGGTTGCTAGCTCGTTCATCATCTTAATGAACCGAGCTTCCATCTGATCGTTGGACTCTCCCTCTAACATCCAAAAGGCCTCAAACTTCCTGATAGCAAGATCACACTTGTTCTCCTTAATCTTCTCTGAGCCCTCACTCATCTCCTTTAGTGCATCCCAGATTTCCTTCGCTGTCTTCAGATGCATGAGCCTGACCGAATTCTCATAAGAAACGGTGTGGAGTATAATGTTCTTAGCAACATTATCCAATCTGATTTGCTTAATCTGATCACTAGTAAGCGCGGACCTCTCCACTTCTTCATCATCGGCAGCTGGAATAGGGACATTGCCAGCAACGGGCCAGGTGGTCTGAAGGTTCCTCATGAACATGATCGGGCCATGCTCGATCATTTTTGGCATCTGATCATGGATGGAGTAGAGATGTGCAAGGACCCTGAATTTCCAATAGTCATAATTATCAATAGAGAATTCAGGAAGATTGCCCTCGAGGCGTTTAGAACCTGATGCCATGATATGCAGTTTTCAGAAACAGATCTGTTCAGTTGACCACCAAAAGTTTCTCCTCAGAAACTGTTGGTAAACAAAGTCAGTGGTCTTTTGAACCACTGCTCTGATACCACTTGTTGGTCCCAAAACGAGTATAAATCAGTGTATGGGGGGGAATACACTGATGTCAGATTTTCCCGAAAGTCTCAGGAAAATGCTCTTTCAAAACCTAGTCAGGATGATCCTGATGTGTTCTATAAACTGGTGGTCCTCAGGGGCAGTAGGGACGGATCAGTGTTGAACCAAACAGGCTAGGCCAGAGTTGTGCTCTCAGAAGCTCAGTAGAGATAACCCACCTATTGACAGCTCGGAAGCAAGTCAGTTGGATAGCTATCTCAGTAAGCTTAGTTTAGTGAGGAATGTGAGCCCTTAAGTTTTTACTCGTTTTAGTTTCTGAAAACTTATCAGTTTACTTAGTGAAAACGTGGTTAAGGCTGGTGCACAGTTTTAAGGTCAGGATGACAAAGTCAGTCCTGATGGTTTTCCAAAACAATGCAAGTATGCTTCAGTTTAATATGTATGACAAGTATGATCCTGAGCAAATAGTAAATCAGCACACAAGGGTCTTTTTAACGTGGTTCGGAGATAACCAACTCCTACGTCCACGACCTGATTGAACAGGAAGCTATCCTCAAAACCCTGAGGATAGGTACTTGGGTTTTACGTGCCAAGGGACACGAATAGCCAACTTTCTCTCTAAGGAACTGACCCCTGGGTGGTTTTACAAGTCCCAGTCCTTTCTACCAACCAACTCACAACCTGAGGGGTTTGGTATTCACGTTTTCCAACTATTTTATACTGATCCCTCTAACAAATCAAAGCAAAGGATGGGATCAATACTCTAAGAAAATAATACAGAGGGGATTCCTACTACAACACTAGGGAAATTTAAAGTTTCAGAGTATTGTTTCAAATGAACTTTGAGCGCTTGGAATCTTGAGAGTTTCTCTTGGAAATTTCCCGTTAACCTTGAATTGGAGCAAGACCTTCTGTATTTATAGGAGGGTTTGAAATAGATCAGTTGGAGGAGATCCGTTTCAAACCCTTCTATTTTAGGTAGGTACAGGTACTGGTTGTCTTTGTCTGACATGGACCATGCCTAGTATGGCAAAGTTTTTGATCCGCCGTCTGCACCTCTGAGAAACATTAAATGTTCTTCAGTCTCCGTACACACGTGTCGCCTTCTTACTAGTCATTGGTCCAACGGCTAGTTTGTAGGCATTGACTTTCTGATCCTCGTACATTTATGACTCTTAGTCTCTAGTTCTTTACTCAACATAAATGTTTGTCTTTTGCTGGAGACTCTGACATTTTTTCTGCTTCATCAGTCTTCCATTCGCACGTGTAACCTTTAGGTCTCAGGACTTACAAGTATCAGGTTAACTGATACTATGCCCAAGTCAGGACTTATGAACATCAGTAAGACATTCAGCCTGATCAAGGTTACTTGTGCCCTCACTGATAGAGACTCCCCTAAGCATGCTTAGTCTACTCAGTTCTGTCAGGATCAGTGGTCTTCTTCAGGATGGCTCTACGCAGCTTCAGGGCTCATTCTAGGTTTTTCAGGTTACAGCTTCAGGTTGATCAATTTCAGGATGATCAACACCTTCAGGGTTGGAGATACTTCAGACTTCAGACTTCAAAGACGTCTCCATCAGTCTTCACTCCTCAGTACGTTCCCCCTGAACTGAATACCAGTGAATAGAAAATCTATTCTAACCTATCTATCCTGAGCCTATCATCCTGATGAACTATACTTAGGTAAATTCATCAAGGGGTTTTGGGATCTAATCAAAACACTTAAGATTGTCCCAACAAAATCATCTTATTAGATTAAGTGATTACAAGTTTTAGAAGCTCATGTTTATGCTTCCACATTATTTGTGGTGAAACCTGACAAAAAGTAACATGAAGAGAAAACTCTCAAGATTCAAGATATAACAACTAGATGAACTTATGAGCCAAAAAAATCAATGTATGGTTGCATTACTTTGTAAAAGTCCATGCACCACTATTAGTTTAATATACCCAAACACAATATTTTTTTAAGCACACGAGGAAATATGGTATATTATTTTTCTGTGAAAGTTCCCGAATCAAAAGTACGGAGCTAAAGTAGTCTCTTACCAAGACCAAAATCTCCAATTTTGATGTCATTGAGAGCATAAAAAAAGATGTTATTAGGAGTCAAATCACGATTTATAATACCATGTCCATGTATACGCACCAGGCCTTCCACAATTTGACGGAACAAATGCCACACAAGTTCTTTATCAAGATGATTATAGGATTGAAACATTTGCCTCAGTGTCCTTCAACCAAACATGTAAAATATATATTAGCAACTCTTTTATCCATATTAACATAATTTGTTCAAGAGTAGTATAGATATACAAAATTAAGACCTATCATGTTCACAACTCTCTGGGGATGGTAGACACTAGACACCTCAAAATTTCAATATGATGATTTATTACAGTGTTGAGTTTGCAATCCTGAACTTCAGTTTTTTAAATATATCACTTATTGGATTTCTTCTTTTATTAATGCAGGCTCTTGAAAATACACGCCTTACATTTGCTTGTTGGTTAGCCTACATATATCACATATTTTGGATCCACACATTTGCATAGGCTTCCTCCAGCAAAAATTTTACATACAATAGTGCTCATGCTCATCACAATCACAAGACCTTGATTACATCATAAAGATCTATCAATCATTTCTTTTTAATAGAAAGTGTAAGGGATGAGAAATCCCTTACAATGAATACAATTGTCAATAACAATGCATAATATTCATCTTTAACCAAGTCTATTACATGACAACTTTTAGGGTATGCTTGTTTTGGGATATAGGTGTACGTGGGAAGTCACTACTCTGAAATCCTGATGAATAATATAAGCAAGCACTCCCTCCGTCCCTAACTTAATTTCCCATTTGCCAAAAATGGGAATCCCATACTAGATTGCCTATACCATAAATAGCCATATTTATTTACCATAAGGCCATTAAAAAATATTTTTATTCCCTTTTTATTTACTACAATGCTACTCAAAGCAATTTTATTACATATAATACAAATAGCAACTCCCCACTCAAAACCATGCCAAATGCTAATGGCCAATCTAGGTAGGGACGAGGGAGTATTAAGGTAAGATTTTGTTTTATGCCAAATCAATGTTTAATAGTGATTGATGTTATATTATTATATTTTATTTGGTGAGATAAAAATAGGAGAGAGAAGGAGTGGATGATTAAAAAATGATGTGATGGATTGAGTTTGGGATTTGAAAACCGAATTTAAATCCTGTTAAACGAGACACACGAAATCATTGGGGAAAAATATGTTATTAGAAACAATTGATATGAGTGCCTATATATACACAAATGACTAAGCTAATTAAGGTAACCTCATTTAATGCCCTAGATCTCTACCAAATATATACATACTGATATTATTCTAACAAATCCCAACTCGTCCGGGACGTGAATCGCAAAGTCCCAAGTTCATCTGGATGAGTCCCAAAACAATCATACCCGTAACGCTTTTGTGACCCGCCTCCCATACAACAACTCTATATCTAATCCTATCCCAAACATCATCCAAACACTGTTGACTCTCCGAAATTTCTTTCTAGCCAAGCCTCCGTAATATTTTCCCCTTTTGTTAATAAGACCACCCATATCAATCATTAATAAATCTGAAAAGAGAATGCAGTGTATGCCAATTTATAGAGTACTTTGTCTGAAAGGCCATGACCAAAATTGCAATGCAAAATAAGTAATTGTACTCTTCAAGGCTGTACCTGCAAATCACACCAATTTGGGGATAGAAATACGTTCCTGAACTGTTTCTGAAAGAAGTCACCAGTAGATGCCTTCTTCCAAAGCTGAATGGTCACTAGATGCTCAATCAATTAACTATTTTAGGGATAATGAGTCCCAAAATAATAGACATGTCTACTTAAAGGAACACTACTTCAATCTCAAACTATATCAGATACTAGGAAAATTTTAAATTCTATACAATTAGGAGGCCCACAAGCAACCCCGTTACTTCTCTATGGACTCTTCCTAATCCTCAAAGCCAAAAGGACCACTAACACCAGAATAATAACTCCCCATATCACTTTACCCTTTCACAATTGAGACTTCTAATGTGGTATAAACCAGTTTGCAAGACAAGAAATTTGGACTCTAGTGGAGAGGCCCAAACACCAGAAAATCATAGGCACAAAGTGGGTCTTCAAAAAAAAGAAGGATGAAAATGATGTTGTGGTAAGAAACAAGGCAAGGCTAGTAGCCCAGGGGTATTCACAGTCAGAGGGTATTGACTAAGATGAGACATTTGCTCCTGTGGCTAGACTAGAAGCCATTAGATTGTTTCTTGCCTATGCTGTTTTCAAGGGGTTCAAGGTTTATCAGATGGATGTCAAATCAGCTTTTCTGAATGGAATCCTGGCAGAAGAGGTGTTTGTGGAACAACCACCAGGATTTGAAGTAGGAAACAAGGTCTACAGGCTGCAGAAGGCTTTATATGGATTAAAGCAGGCACCTAGAGCATGGTATGACACATTATCTCAATTCCTGCTGGACAGTGGCTTCAGCAAAGGAAAGATTGACAAGACCTTGTTCAGAAAAGAAGATGGAGATGATATCCTCTTGGTGCAGATCTATGTGGATGATATCATCTTTGGCTCCCCCAACAAGCAGATGTGTGATCAGTTCAGCAGACTGATGACAAGCAAATTTGAGATGTCCATGATGGGGGAGATGACCTATTTCCTTGGATTTCAGGTGAAGCAGATGTCCAATGGAATCTTTATTAGCCAAGCTAAGTATGCCAAGAACTTGATAGAAAAGTTTGGAATCAGCAGTAGCAGATAAGCTAAGATTCCAATGAGGCTGGTGAGAAAGTAGATCAGACACACTACAGAGGACTTATTGGTTCTCTGTTGTATCTCACTGCCAGCAGACCTGATATCAACTTTGCAGTAGGAGTATGTGCAAGATTTCAGGCGAACCCTAAAAAGTCACATTTGGAAGCAGCCACGAAGATTGTGAAGTATTTGAAGAGTACTTACAATCTGGGCCTCTGGTACCCAGTTGATGACAACTTTCAGCTGAGTGGATATTCAGATTCTGACTATGGAGGGTGCAAGATTGATAGGAAGTCAACCTCGGGCACATGTCAGTTTCTAGGAAGTAAGCTGATCTCTTGGTTTTCCAAGAAGCAGACCTCAGTAGCTACTTCCACAACAGAGGCAGAGTACATGGCTGTTGGTAGCTGCTGCTCTCAGCTGCTTTGGATCAGACAACAGCTGAGAGACTACCATGTGATCACAGAAGACATACCCATCTTTTGTGACAGCACAAGTGCAATAGCCATTACTCAGAATCCAGTTCTCCATACCAGATGTAAGCATGTGGACATAAGACATCATTTCCTTAGAGATCATGCTGAGAAGGGTGACATCAGAATGGAGAAGATTCACACTGAGAAGCAGAGGGCAGATGTCCTTACCAAGCCCTTAGCAGAGGTAAGATTCAGGGAGTTAGTAGCTGAGTTAGGTATGGTAGATGGAGGAGCAGTTCTTTAGAATGGCAGAAAAAGAATTTCTAGATGTTCAGCTGGAAATCAGCTGAGGAGGAATCTGCTGTGGTAATCGGCTGATCCCAAGGTCAGCTGATCTGGTATGTCTTCTTATATCTCTTGCCTTTCTCATATCTTGTTATTTCTAACTTGATACAGGTAGATGTCTAGAAAGTCAGACAAGGTCACTATCCTTCAGCTGACCCATATCAGCTGACATAAAGATCCCAGATGAGCAGAAAAGATTTTGCTAGAAGACTCTTCTTATCAGCTGATCTTGCCACGTCAGCTACTTGATAAGTTTTCTCTTCTTATGCTGTTAAAATTAGTGTTTTGAAAAACAAAATCTTTTCAAAAATATGATAAATCCCTAATTTCTAAAATTAATTTTAAAAAATTGGCAATCAAATATCTTTTCTTAGAAAAATCCGGGATTTATTATTTTCCAAAATCCAGTGTCAGTGGTAATTAATTTCTCACCGCCCAAATTACCTCAGAAAAGTTTTAATCATTACCTTTTTACAAAAAGGCAAAATTTTTGGCGGCCAAAACTCTTTTCGAAACCTGACACTTACGCATCACCCCTAAAAATCTCAAAGGTCATTTAATCTGGACCATTGATTTATGTGATGCAACATGTCAATCCTCGATCTAAATTGATCGGTTTCTTTTTGGAAAAACTGCTCATCTTCTTCGATTTGTATAAATACCCTTATGCCTTATTTCTAAAAACTTTTCCGCTCCAAAATTTTCTATCTACCCTGCCTTCTCTTCAAATTATCTGTGCTCTAATCCCTGTGTTGAAGCTATGGATACCAAGGCTAGGAAGAAGCTGCTCACAAATATGTATGCTGAAATGTGCGTCGATTTTGAGACAACCCGGGTTCCAGAGATCAGAGAGATGTTGAATTTATTTCAACATCATAATCTGCGGACCTTCATTTCAATGGTGCCGCCAGACAACAAGACTCTAAACTACTACGCATCCCAGTTCTTGCTCAAAGCCCAGTTTAGTGCTAACTCCATCGGATCCCTTGTGGATGGGGAGACAGTAGTTTTGACCAAGGAGGTTGTTGCTGAGATCTTTGGTCTTTCTTCCTCTGGTGTCCAACCCCATACCTACAAAGAGTCTGACTATCTGACTACGTTCCAAATAATGGCGAGGAGGAGCCATTGGAACAAGACCTCGAGATTAAAGAAGAATATGCTCAGAAGGAGATTCAGATTTTTCATGGACGTGGTGACCAAGGTGATCCTTGCAGAGCAGGGGAGTTTGGATGCCTTGACCAAACTTCACCTCAGTGTGGCTCGCACTATTCTGGATGGTGTTCAAGCAGACTGGGTGGGCCTGTTATGGTTTCGTTTGGAACAGGAATCAAAGAGGTGTGCAAGTGAGACAGTGAACGGACAGCAGATCTATAAGCTCAAGTCCAAGTGCTCTATGGCTACCAAGATTTCAATAATCTTGAGTCATCTGCTGCCAGAGCATGAATGGGAAGCTAAGTGGGTTGTTGACTACAACCACTCCAAGTTTATCAGGGAAATAATCTCGAGTTATTGGGGGCTGCTGATTCAGATTCAGCAGCTGCTTCAGCAGTAGCTGCTCCAGGACCTTTTGCTGGTACTCAGAAAAAGCAGAAGAGAAAGGCTAAGGAGCCTGCTGATCAGGGTCAGAAGAAGAAGAAGTCCAAGAGGGATACTACCCCTGTTCAGAGGAAGCTTTCCTTTGACGAGGATGATGAAGATGATACTGCTCCTCTGAGCAGTCTGAAGAAGAAATCTCCAGCTGCTAAACCAACAGCTGCAAACCCTACTCTGCTTGTAGATGAGCCTACTATTGAAGAAGAAGAATCAGCAGAGGCAACTAGTTCTGAGGAGGAGTCTGCCTCTAACACTGATGAAGAAGAGGAGGATTCCGCAGAGGCATCTGTTACTGAAATTGAAGTGGTTCAATCCTCTGAAGAGGCATCTCCAGCAGAATCGCCGATCGCGGCTCAGCCTATCAGGTCAGCCCAACCCACTCCCTCATCAGATCCCACACACATTCCTTCACACTCCCCTTCACCTCCTGAATCCCCAATCCACCAAACCTCTACTCACTCTTCTCCCCCTGCTGACCCCTCACCTTCACAAATCCCAGCTGACAATGAACTAGAGGACGTAGCTGCCTCTGGTGAGCCATCAGCTGACCCCTTACCCACTCACCCAGAACTCATTAACCTCGATAGCCCTAACTCCCCCACTGATCTTGCCCAACAAGCTACCCTCTCACACATACGTCCTAAAGGACCCCTTGAACGTGGCATGATCATCACTGCCCTCGCCCACCTCTCCTTGTACATCCCAGAAATAACCCACTACCCATCCTACCAAGATCTGCTGGCTGAAGGCCTTGCATGGGCTCAGGCAAGAGAAGGCTCAGTCACCTTCTTCATAGCCCTACTACAAGAAATGGGTGAAGCTACCTTCACCACATGGGAAGAGATTTTGATGGACGCATTGGAGGTTAAGGCTCCATCTCAGCTGACCTCGCCTGAAGGTCTTCGCCAAGTGGCTCGGGCTCTGCTACTTAAGGATGGAGTGGCTCTGGATTGCCCGGAAACAGTGGAGTCTGAGTTCATCCCCCCAGCTGAGGACTTCACCATCTCTCAAGATGATCAGGTGACTCCCGATATACTGAATAAAATGAAAGATTATTTTGATGACCATATCAGGGAAGTCAAGGCCACTCAGCTGGCATCCAAGACTGCTGCTCCTTCTCTGATTGAGAAGCATGTCCACCAAGTGTTGCTGGACCATCGGAACAAGTTGAGAGAAAGTCTTGAGGACAGCTTATTTGTCACCAGGAAGGAGTTGTATTTTACTCGGAAGAGGTTTGAACAAACTGTTCAAGCCTTCATTGATGATGCAAATGTCTCCTTCTCTGCTGAATCAGATAAGATTAGACTGCTGACTGCTAATCTGGAGAAAGAGGTGGCAGAATGCAAGGAAGGTCAAGAGGACCTCAGATCTGCTGTTCTAAAGATCCCTCCTCACTTCCCTTTTCGTCTGCTTTTGATGATATCAAAAAGGGGGAAGAGAAGAACTCAGCTGATATAGCTGCCCTGCAAGTTGAGACTGCTACTTTAAAAGTTGAGATGGTTTCTCTGAAGGCCTTATTGGTGGACAACAATGGTGTTCTATCAGCTAGGATCCAGAATGTTGAAGATTATGTTAAGGATCGAAAAGTGGCACTGCAGCGAGCTCAAGAGATGAGAGATCAGAGGATGGCTGAGGCTATGCAAAGACAAGAGGAGGTTGCTGAAGAAAGAGAGAAGCAGAAGCGCATCATGAATGCTGAACTTGATGAGAAACTTGCCAAGGAACTTCAGATGGCAGAGAGAGAGACTCCAGAGGAGAGAAACAAAAGGCATGAGCGAGAGATGAACGATCAACTGGAGAGACGTTATCAGAGGAGATTGAAGAAAGAGGGAAAAGTAGTGCCCCAGAGCAGGCAGAAGGTAAGTTTGTCCCTGGATCAGACGATCCTCTGATTGATGGATCTATTGAGATCTTCACTCCCGACATGTCAGAAGCCATGATTTCACTCTGGAGAACTATCAAGGCCAGGGCATTCATTCAATTCTATGTTCTTCGAGGAGAGGATACCAGATCAGCTGAGGAGAAGAACACAGAGTTTAGAGATTGGCTAAAGGTGACTTATCCGATCTTTAATAAGTTCATCACTGAAGCTATGATGAAACTTAGTGCCCAACCTGAGCTACCCGAGCTTGAACTCTTTCCTACACCCACTGATGACAAAGGAAACCTCGACTGGGTAGAGATACAGAAAATTTGGTTGGATATGGTGACTCGTTTCCTCCCAACTCTGCCTGACACATCTGTCCCTACTCTGAAGGCTATTGAGAAGAGGTTTCTTGATTGGATGCAAGTGCCAACTGCAAGCAGAAGATCATTGGTGTAATAGTCCCGCTGAGTCAGCTGAGGTTAGGCATCTAATTGTTTTGTAACTCTTCTTTGAATTAATGAAGTATTTACTTTCAAGACAACTTTTTGTTGTCAGCTGCTCTTTACTTTCTGTCTAAAGGATCTTAAATAAAGATCTTCTTCTCTGTCCTATTTCGATCTTGACTTAATCTGTTTATCTTTTGAGATCAACTGAGTTGGTTTTGATATCATCAAAAAGGGGGAATTTGTTAGGATATTCTTGTTAGATGTTTTGATGATATGATAAACCATCAGCTTGTAATAGGACCAGCTGAACCTGTTAGTCAGCTGATGAATTGTTAGGATTAGATAGGTTTTAAGTAAGGGGGAATAACCTTGCTGCCTAGAAGATCCAAAGCTTTCATAGAGAAGAAGACCAGCTAAGGCTTTGAAGACTTAGCAGGTTCCAGAAGACAGAAGACCTGAGCAGCTGACACTGAAGAACCTGGAGTAGAACATCAGAAGAGACAGATCAGCTGATGTCAGAAGACCAGCTGAAGAGCATGTCGCAGACAAGACGAGGATTAAGGACCGAGACACCAGATGAAGTCCGAGATATAACCTGAGGTGCACCAGCAGACCAGCACATCAGCTGAGGTCCAAGTACCAGCAGACCGGTACATCAGCTGAGGAGACAAAGCAGATGAAGTCTTGTGCTCCACCCAGATTCTACTGAATCACATTAGGGTTGACTTGCGACCAAGAAAAGATTCCCAGAATAGAAGATCAATCAATCAAGGGGACAAACTTGATTGATTGGGATCGCGAAGATTTCCGGGAATCATGAAGAAGATTCAATTAATCTAGATGATTGATTGATTCCAAAATTATAGGATTTCAGATCTCTAGTCAATCCCAACGGCTAGTTATTTGGACCTATAAATAAGAGTGCCAGTGAAGAATTCAAGTATCGATCTACACGCGTTTAAGCTTGCCGAAACTCTGTCAAAATCTTCACTCGTACTCAACACCATTCTTTCATATTAATCCTTTGTAAGCTTTGTAGAAGCTGTTAGAGGTCGACTGCTATTAAGCATAGACATCTGTAAGAGAGTTGTACTCTCAAAGTTTGTGAGTGAGTAAGAGAGAAGTTAGTGGAGAGCCCAACAAGTCCAGTTGGATTGTGGAGAGTGGAGTAGGACCCTTTTGTCCGAACCACTATAAATCTTTGTGTCTCGCGTTCCTTTATTTTTCTGTTCATAATCTGTGCACAATTTATTAAGAAAGGTTTTCATAAAAAATGTTTCTGCACTCAAACACACAGCGCACAATTTTCAAAACCAGACGACTTTTAAGTTGTCTGTTGTTTTTAAAATAAGCCTAATTTTCAAAAAGGTTTTGAAACCTATCAAGTCTATTCAAACCCCCCCCCCCCTTCTAGACTTGACTTAGTGTTTCTTTCTCTAAAACCTGCCTTTGGGACCAACACAAACAATAATCTAAGATTTGTGTTCTTGAGAGAATTTAGTAGAGAGAGAGAGAGTAAAGAAAGTAGTGAGAGAAAGTCTTGTGTGTATTATCATCTTAGAGAGAGTAAATGAGTACAAGAGACCTATTTATAGGTTTGCATGTTGTGAGGTGACACTCAATGTGCTTACTTAGCCTTATGTGCTGACAAGTGTCCTTAACACTTATCCTTACTCACCACTATGCTACGATTATATCACTTTGTCCTACTAAATCTCTACTGATCCCCTATATAGATATCATCTCTGCTCCGGACTAGGCGAGCTCCTTGGCGAGCTCCCTTGCCTTGTGCTATTCTGGGATGTGTTGATGGCAATAGGATCAAGCCTTGTCCCTTGGTGATGGCGAGCTTTCAGGCGAGCTCCTATGCGAGCTCTCTCTCTTTGTGTTGGTTAACTGGGCGAGGTTCTGGCGAGGTCCTTTGCTACACATGGTGTTGACTAGTCAAAGTTGATGATGTGGCCTCGGACCATACTGGCGAGCTTCTGGCGAGCTCCTCAGCCTTATTCTAGTAATCTTCATTAGTAGTTCACCTATCAACAATACATTTGCAGTAATACACATTTACTCTAATTGTAACACATATTTGCTCCTCAATTTGTGTTATTATATGAGCATACATGTGTTACTATAAGATAAAATATATTTTTATTAAGAACAAATATGTGTTACATATACAATGTAACATATACATGTGTTACATTGCATGAAAAATATTTACTTCTACAAAAATAAATGAATATGTGTAGAAAACAATATTTAGTCTGATTGTAACACACATTTTACCTTAAAGTAACGTGCATTTGCCCAAATTGTAACATACCCGGGAGCGAAAAAACTGAAATTACAAGTTGCGCGAATTTTGGAAAATAATACTCAAAACCGACCCGGCCCGGTTTAGACCCACAAATTTTTCAAAAATGGATACTTCTACGGTAGAAATTTGTATATAAGTTTTTGTCTTTATAAAATTATTTCATTATTATTAAAAAATATTATAAAATTTAACCACTCTTATAATGATAATAACAAAAGAAAATTAGATACATAAAATCAAGACATAATATTTCATAAGATCTTGATAATAACAAAATATGATTAGATTTGAAATAATTATCCCGTGTTATTATAATTTGCAGATACTAATAAAATAAAATGTTATAAAATTTTTGAATAATACAAACACATTAGTAAGTGTGATGATTAGGTCCATATATAATATTTATCTACGAATGACTTAAAAATATTAAAATTAATGTGATACATAAATAATAATAAATATGATTAGATGTGCAAATAATTTATGAAATTGAGATTAAATAAAATATAATTAAACTAAAATCAATAAAAAATTAATATTCAATACATTAAAGAGTTGATATAAAAGTAAAAATAAATTGAAATTTATATACAATTGATATTAAAAATAAAATATAGAATTAAAATTATAAAAAAATTATAAAATTTAATTTGTTATATTTAAAGAAAATCAAGAAATATTTAAATTTAATTTATTATATTTAAAAATAATAAAAAAGATTTATCATATTCCATTATATAAATATGTTTGAAGAAAATGGGATTATTACAAAAGAGTGCAGTAGTGCACCATTTTTCCTGTAGCTAAAAAAAATATATTCATAAAAATAAATCTTATATCAGAAAATGGTTCATATCATGAAAATGGTCTATACAATACTTTACCTAAAATTAGTTCATAAGTTTAAAGAGTTTACAAATTGATTCACCTTTCAAATTTTAAAGGGTAACTTACTTGAAATTTTTGGGCGCGACTAAATTTTCATCTGAAATAAAAATAGTCCTTTC
>JAPKLY010002481.1:0-17923 GCA_026898435.1 Prunella vulgaris | reverse complement strand
AATTTTGCATGAAGGATTTAAATTGAATTTGTGATTTAGAGATTATTCTGGCGTTTGAAGAGTTTTTATTAAGATAAGACTTTTGAAAGATTTGATGAATCCTATGATTCTATTCTATGTGAAAGATTTTGGATTATATTAGAAAATTTCCATGTGATAGGATATTAAATTGTTAAAAATTAAATTGGGTGGATAAATCATGTTTTAGGGCAGTAAGTAGACGTGTCTTATGAGAATATATGTTAGGAATTAAGTGGCATGTGAATAGATATGATTTATGGTCCTATATATTAATTAGAGTCCTTAATTTTGCATGGCTAGAATTAACGTTTTATAACTCCATTCATTCCGAAATATTTACAGTATATTAGTCATGAAAAATTATGCATGTAAACCAAATTTCACTATTTTATCAATAGTAGAAGTCTAGGGTTTAATATTAGTCCTTTAATTACCTAGTATGCGACTTTTAAGAAATAAATCAAGAAGTTTTCGTTAATAAAATATTTTTATTAGTGTTATATGATTTATTAAGTGTTTTAGACATGATTATTTGTATGGCAATATGACAATTGCTAAAAGAATGATTTTCTAATAAACTAATGGACTGTTTTCGAAAGATCTTTGTTTTACAATTGTAAAACAAAATCTCATTTGATTTTATAGGTTAAATCTGATAACATGTAATATCTTAAGTTGGAATTATTTAGGTTGCATGTAGATTTAATTATTTGTGGTATATTAGCATGTTTTAAATGATTATTAATATTCAAGGCATGTAATTTATGTTAAAATTTTATTTTGTTATTTATGTGAAAGTATTATGTATTAATTCAAAGAGTTTTTAAAGAAAAAGAAAAAAATTATTTCATGAAAAGTTAGATCACAACCAAAAGATTACTTCTCAAGATTTATTAAAGATTTCCGCTGTATTTAAAGATTAGGGTGTGACAACAAAAGAAACAACAAGAGTGAGGAATCCACCTGAAGATCAGAAACCAGAAGGAAAGACGAAGATGAAGGTGAAGAGGATGAGAAAAGGTGCTTCCAATGCAATAAGACAGGCCACTTACAGTATGACTGTCCTCAGCTGAGCTCCAAGGAAAGGAAAGAGAGGCAAGCCAAAAGGGACAGGAGACTGGAGAGAAGAGCAATGGTGGCAGAAGATGAGGATGCTGGAAGCTCGTCTGAAGAAATGTTCACTGATAGCAGTGATGATGATCTATGCCTCATGGCCAATGATGAACCTGAGGTACAATCTCATCCTTGTCAATTAGTTACACACTCACCTGAGCCTAGCTCAGAGTCAGCAGGAGACCTCAACCTTCAGTTCTCTCTAGAACAATTGATGGTTGACTTTTCCAGGCTGCAAGAGGCATACCTCACTCTTGAGGAAGAAAACAGGATACTAGCAAATGAAAATAACAACGTAGCTGAATCTGAAATAGAGGCAGACCTTGCCTTAGCATCCCAAACCATTGCCCTGACCAATGAAGTGGAAACACTCAAGAGTCAGGTCAGTGCTAAGGATGAGCTGGTCAGGGGACTGACCAGTGATCAGATCAGGCTAGTTGGTGAAAACAATGAGCTAGCCATCCAAATAAAAACCCTCATCACCAATGTAAACTTGCTGAAGGAATCTGAGGATCATCTGCTGAGAAAGCTGGAATCTCTCAACAAACCTTCTCTAGCTATAGAGAAGATTCTGAGCTTACAAAACAGCTCAGACAGCAGACATGGGATAGGATTCTTCCCATGCACATCCTCAGAAGGTCAACTCAGTACTGCACCCACAAGCAGTAATGAAAGAGTGTTCGTAAAGTCCTCTGAGAATTCCAGAAGGACTCTTGATAAGGGCAAAAGGCCTGCTGAACCTGCAAAGGAGGTGATAATGCCTAGTAGGTCCACTGAAAGGACTAGAACAACTTATACACCTTCCAAAACTAACTCCATGCTAAATGGACTCCATAAAAGAAAACTTTCTGATGTGCAAATTCGTTTTTACAAACAAATTCGCTTAGCCTACAAGTGTATAGGATCAATGTAGTACGTAAGTTTGACCAAGTAATAAAAATATCGAACCCTAGGGAGGTGATTTAGTGTAAGGAGATAATGAAATTTGGAGTGCTACTAGACTTAAGAAAGCGGTAAATGTTTTCGGTTTTTTGGCTTAACAAAAATAAAATCAAAGCAACTAAATTAAACTACCTAATTCAACCAACTAAGAGGAAGTGAGGATGTGTTCTTAGGGTAATTTCAATTAAGTGAGTTTCGTGGCCTACTGTGTCTATGTCTAATCTCGATTCATTAAACAACCAAGTAGAGAAAAACCCTCACTAAACTAAGTAAACGCAACTCTCACTTGTTGTCAACTCAATCTAGTGCCTATTCGTGAGTGTTCTCAACGATCTATCCCCTCTCGGTGTAATAGACGTCACAACAATAGCAATTTAACGGTTCATTCAACACAACGATACACCTAATAGAGCAAACACAACTCTCGCTTGTTGCATACTCAATTAAAATGCACAATTATAGAAGAACAATCCACTAATGCTCAAGAAATCCAACGATTAATAATTTAATCACTCATTCCACTCAATCACACACTCAATCAAGAAAACGCAGCTCTCGCTTGTTGCTAACTTAATTAAAATGCATAATCAAATGAGAATAATCATTAAAAACTCAAATAATCCACAAATTAGGAATTCAATCATTTAACAAAACAAAATTTAAAACAATAAACACAATAGAATCACTAATCCCCACTAAATATTCATCACCCAAAGCACAAGGATATTTTAGCCCATGATCATTCTAAATAAACTCATAACAATAATAAAATAAATAACTAAGAAAACTAAAATTAAACCTCCTAATAAAATATATAGGAAAAATATCACCTCAATGGAGTTCCAATAGCTCAATCCTTGAAAAGAAATTAAAATGACTCACTAAAATCTATCTAAATAATTACAGAAAATTAAACCCTAATTTAATGTGTGAAATTTGTGAGAAGTGGGGGAGAGGAGCTCCCCACAAAAATATGTAGAACCAGCTGCTAATTTCCTATCCTAATTTGTGTAAAACCTCCTCCCTTTGTATCACAAAACCTACAGTATATATATGTTAGGTAGATGGGCCCAAATTAACATATGCAAATCACTTTGGCCCATTACTTTTTCCTCCACGTGTCTGTTTCAATAGGAATAAAATCTGAATTTTTGTTGAAGTGCTCGATCGAGTTGGGTTGCTCGTCCGTTTCGGTCGAGCAGCTATTTTTGCAATTTCGCTTCGTAAAATTCTTTAGGCAAGTCGATCGTGCAACCTTGCACGAGCCCAAATAAGGACTCTTCAAAATGGAATAGCAACTCTTCTCTTCCCTCAGCAACTTATCAATTGAGACATGTTTACCTTCTCTCTTCTAAGGGTTGACGGACAAGATCGGAAATGGGTCGGCGAGTAGGTGGTTCCGGTGACGGCAGATTCTAGAGCGGCGAGCTTCAGGTCTGTGCGAACAGGGGACTCGACGGCGGGAATTTGCAATTTCCGGCAGTGGTCGACTAACTCCGGCGCGGCAGTTCTTCCATGGCTTGACTTCAAGGCGGCGGCAAGCTGTAGGTTTTCCGGCAATTGGTGGCAGCAGTTTCCGGCGGCTTTCGAGCTTTGTGGTGGACGGTGTGAACAGAGGCTAGTAGTTGTGGCTGGTTCGACGGCTTCGACGGCTTCGATGGCGCGACGCCATTTCTGGCAGAGTGGCTTGTTGCAGCAGCGATGGATTTCCGGCGGATGGATGGAATTTGAGCAGTGGCTGTTGTTGCATTTCCAGTGGGTTTTGTGGCTGGTAGCAGTGTATTACGGCAAGAGATGTGGATTCCGTTGGGTGAGATGTGGGCGACTTCCATTTCTGAATGTGATGGGGCAGTTGTGTTGAGAAGATGATTTCACAATATGTGGACAAGTAATATCTGTTATAATATATGTAAATATATTATTATATTGTGTGGATATAATATTAGATATATCCAGTGGACTTTAGGCCCACAAGACTTAGGGTTATGCATTGTATATATATATAGTAATGTTCCCTGTATTATGTACTCTACACTTTCACATTCATTGTAACGGCAGTTCATGATTAGTATAATCTCCTGGCTTGGTCGCCCCCAGACGTAGTCACTCCGTGACGAACTGGGTCATCAATATTGTGTTTTTACTTTTATGCTTTACGCTTTCCTCTCAAGATTACAACACGTTATCAGCACGAGTCTCTACGAGCATTAAGGATTTACGAGAGGATTGCTCCAGCTGTTTTCGGGATCAAATCAATTCTGGATTAATTTTAATTTTGTTGCTGAAACTGTAAGTTTCTGCTTTATTATTAATCTGAAAAAAATCATATGTACAATCCTGCAAAATATGGTTATCTGTATATGTGCACATAATGATTTGATTATATACTTCTGCTCTCAGAATGGTTTTGTAAATTGTACCTATAATCATATCCTGCAAATAGATTTTGTCAACATATGCACTGAATGAATGAATCTCATGTATTATTCCATGTTCTGTCATATGCAGTTGACTCAGTATTAATCAACCGACCCATATCACTGAATATATGTTTAATCACTGCATCTCATATGTGTTCCCCTTATATACATGATTCAGTATGCTATTCATCGAACATGATTTAGATTGAAAGCTGTATGAGTATGAATATATTTGTATATGTATGATTCTATGATTATGATTATATGATTATCCTACATATGTTTCATTTGCAATGTATTGCTTCTACACATCATAACAAAACCAGAGTCCAAGCCTCTGTTACCAGAAAATTGCAATCAAAACCTCTATCGAAACAATACAGAATCGGATTCTTTGAAACAAAATCTGATACAAAATCAATATTCCAATATTGATTCTTACCCAAAATTGAGAATCGGAAATTCTTTTTCAATTGAAATCGATGCCAGTCGTCACCTACCATTTTTTTTACCGACGTGACGACGCCTCCGCCTTTGAGCGTGACGGCGCCTCCGGGTATGCGCGGCCTTGAGCCACGACGACGCTGTGCGCCAATGCGACGGCGGCGAACTAAACGGCGCATTTGACGCCGGGCACGCCGACGGCCCCTGAAGCGGCCGACGACACGGCGGTGCTCACTGCCCAGACGGTGGATGAGCGCGAGTGTGCTGCACGAACTCAGGCGTGCCACGATGGCGAGATCCTCGCGTCGGCACCTCCTCGAGATGGTAGCCCCTCGCGACGGCAGCTTCCTTGCGACGGCGAGCTCCTCGCAATAGCGCCGGAGATACGATGGTATCGGTGACGCCGTGAACGGCTGCGTTGAACGGCGTCGGCCACTGTCCAGCTATTGAAACGCCACGCGAATAGCGAACGGCGACTCAGCCGAACATTTTGAATGGCGCCGCTTGACGAACCACAACGGCGAAAAATCGGCGAAATCTTCGCAATTTCCTCGCCCACGTTCCTGAGACCAATTCTTGATGGAATGTCGTGGAAGTATGGAGCCCTAATCTGATTCAATGAAAATGTTTTGGGCTCTGGGCCTTTGCCCTTATTTTTTTTTAATTGGGCCGTTCCTTTCCTATAACAATTAGGCCAGTCGGCCTTTATGCCTATTAATTAAAAAAAAATTAATTAATTACTTAGGCCATTTTTTTTAATTGATTGGACATTTTATTTAGTTGATCCTAATTAATTTGGATCCTAAAAATTATTTTTGGGCCCGTTGTCCCATTAATAAAAATTCATAATGGTATTATGAAAGTCCAAATCATTAATTTTTTTAGGCCTTATCCAATAATTATTTTTGGGTTAAAGTCCCATTAATAAATGTCTCATAAAAGTCATACACCCAAAAATATTTATATCCCCTATAATTAATTATTAATTTTTGTCTTAGCATTTTTTATTGATTGAGCCTTAATTATTAAATGCTACTAACAAATAATTTTAATAAATTTTCATTTATTAATTTTTGTAGCAAAAACATGTCAAACATCACGAAATGTGAATTTGATTAATTGGCACTTGATTGCCATAACTATTTGACATGGGCTCTCAACGTTGAAACTCACCTTGTCTCTAAAGACCTTATCGACATAACTAGACAACCATCTAAATCCACAACTGCCCAAAAGGCAAAAGCTCTAATTTTCTTTAGACATAATCTTCACAAAGATCTTAAGAACGAATACCTCACTGAAAAAGATCCATTGATGTTGTGGAAATCCCTCCAGGATCGATTCCAACAACAACAAAATGTGATCCTCCCCGAAACCAGACATGAATGGATAACACTTCGTTTTCCAAAACTTTAAGTCTGTAACGGAGTACAACTCCGCCCTACATCGCATAGTTTCTCAGCTTAAGCTGTGTAAAGAAACAATAACTGATTATCAGTTAATTAAAAAAAAAAAAACTCTTTCCACTTTCCATGCTATTAATCTTGTACTCCAGGTGCAGTACAGGGCCAAAGAGTATCAATCACACTCCGAGCTCATTTCTGCACTTTTAGTTGCAGAAAAGCACAACCAACTGTTGATGAAAAATCACAATACTAGATCGGTTGGCTCACAAGCTGTGCCTGAAGCACATGCTACTCGGAGGAACTTTAGAGACCGTAAACGTGGAAAAGGAAATGAGGCGAGTGGGGGATGCAGATCGACCCAAGGTCGAGGCCGTGGTAGGGGACGAGGTCGAGGTCGCAACGATGCACAATATAGTGCAACTGATAATAATGCACCTCAAGATAAACCATCGAGCTCACGTGCACAGAACAAACAAGTCTGTCACATGTGTGGATGCGACGACCATTGGTCTCGCTCGTGTCGTACACCAAAATATTTGGTGGAGGCGTATCAACGTATGCTAAAAGACAAAAATGGGAAGGTTCATCACGGTGAAACACACCACACCGACCTGCCCAAAGCAGGCTTTGTCATAGACAAAGGATGACCTCTTGGGTGAACATATGACTATTGACTACAAAATTTAATATGTTTTTGATAAAGTAGGACCTAAGTGACCCCTTGTGCGGCTGATCAATCAGCGTCTGTAATCTTGGCTTTCCTTAGCATTCCTCATATCTAAACGTATCCAAACATACACTTAAGTGCTTGTGGAGATTAATGTTTTGTGCTTAGTAGATAGTGCTACTACACATACTATCTTAAAAGATAGATAATTTTTCCAAACATTAACTGAAAAGAAAGGAAGTGTCACAACTATTTCCGATGACGACATACAAATCGTTGGCTCCGAAAGAGCCTCGATCATTTTACCTATGGGTACCGAATTAATAATAAAAAATGCTTTATTGTTTCCACAATCAAAGCGTACCCTCCTCAGTTTCAAAGACATTCGACAGAATGACTATCACATTGAGACAAATACTGAGGACAATTGTGCATATCTGTTAATGACTCACTATTTAAAATTGTCTTAAACACATCATCGAAAAACTTCCATCTTTCTCGTCTGGCTTGTATTACACATACATCAGACCCTCAAATCTCCATATAGCTCTTAATCTAAAATTTAATGATCCAAATTCTTTCAAACTATGGCATGAGCGGTTAGGACATCCAGAACAATCCATGATGCGTCGGATTCTATGTAATTCATCTGGCCATAACATAACACACAACAGAATCCCTTCTGTTAATGAATACATATGTGATGCTTGCACAATGGGTAAGCTAATAATTTGTCCTTCTAGTAGTAAAGTAAGAACTGAATCTCATAAATTCCTTGAGCGGATTCAAGGAGATATTTGTGGACCGATACACCCAGCATCTGGACCATTTTCAGTACTTTATGGTCCTAATAGATGCATCCACTCGGTGAACTTATGTCACCATGCTATCCACTCGCAATACTGCTTTTGTAAAGCTTATTGCTCAGATTATCCTGTTGATATCATAATTCCCAGATCATTCAATCAAATCCATACGCATGGACAATGCTGGTGAATTCACCTATAAGGCATTTGATGATTGTTGCTTGGCATTGGGAATCAAAGTGGAGCATTCGGTCCCTCATGTTCATACTCAAAATGGTCTAGTTGAATCATTAATTAGACGTCTTAAATTAATCGCTAGATCACTACGACAAAAAATAAACTTACCTGTTTCATGTTGGGGGCATGCAATCTTATATGCATCATCACTAATCCAATTCCGACCAACTGCATATCATGAATATTCCCCTATTCAACTCGTGCGTGGAAATGAACCTAACATTTCCCATCTGCGAACATTCGATTGTGCAGTGTATGTTCCACCACATAAGCAAACATCTATGGGCCCACAAAGGAAACTCGGTATTTACATCGGTTTTGTATCTCCCACAATACTTAAATACCTCGAGCCTTTAACTGGGGATCAGTTTACAGCCCATTTTGCTGACTGCACATTCGACGAAGATCTATTTTCGGCCTTAGGGGGAGAGAAAAATACCACAATTAATAAATGCCGTGAAATTACGTGGAACACAAAAGATCTTCAATACTTAGACCCACACACAAATCAAACTTGAACCAGAAGTTCAAAAGAAAATAAACTTGCAATAATCAGCAAGTAATCTGCCAGATGCATTATCAAATGCATTACTGATTATAAATGAAGTGACTGTGAATAGTTAAGGATGCCCCTATACGCCAGAAGCGTAATGAACCTCCTTACACAAAACCATGGTATATTAATGCTAATAATATATTCAGTCACTCATGAAATCTCCTGAAGAGATTCGTCCTGAAGACGAGAAATCCTAGTAAAAAGCACGTGCACATAGCAATCAAAATACTAGGATTGCGGAACACCCAGATCAATGGGAAATGATCAAGATCTGGTTTACATGAATCTTAAATAAACACAGGAGACAAACATATCACTGTTGTCGACAACATATTCGTACCCATAGTTGCTCTTTCTAAAATCTGGTACCAGTATCTAAATTTGATTAGATGCAATGGAAAGAAGCAAATATGGAAGAGCTAGACTCGCAAAATAAACTGTTTTGTTCTATCGTACATACCCCCTAACATTTTATCCCTGAAGGATATAAATGGGTATTAATACGAAACAAAATGAAGTTGAGAGATACAAAGCGAGATTAACAGCTTAAGGGTTTTTCGCAGTGACCCATTATTGAGTTTGATGTGATCAAACAAATTCTCCTGTTGTTAATATTATAAAGTTCCGCCATATATCCCTGGCAGTTAAACGCAGTTAATGGACATAATTACCGCATACTTATACGGATCATTAGATTCTGACATCTATATGAAAATCCCTGATGGATTAACTATTCCCCAAATGAGGAATAACGAACATCGTAGTATGTTCAGCATTAAGTTGCAACGCTCGTTATATGGCTTAAAACAGTCAGGTCGTATGTGGTATAATCGACTAAGCGAATTCCTCCTGAAGAAGGAATACGTAAATAACGAGGCTTTTCTTTGTATCTTTACTAAGAAATCCCTTAATAGTTTTTGCATCATCTCGGTGTATGTGGATGATCTAAACATTATCAGAACAAGGAAAGAGATTGAAGAAGCAAGTTCAACCTTAAAAACTGAATTTGAAATGAAAACTTTGGGTAAAACCAAGTTCTGTCTCAGTCTGCAGATCGAGCATTTCCCCGAAGGAATACTGATACACCAATCAGCTTACCTAAACAAAGTGTTGGAGAGATTCCATATGGATAAATCTCATCCTTTAAGCATTCCAATGGCTGTCCGTTCCCTTGATTTGGAAAAGGACCCATTTAGACCTAAAGAAGATACCGAAGAGCTATTGGGACCTGAAGTTCCATATCTAAGTGCAATTGGTGCACTGCTCTATCTTGCAAACTGCACTAGGCCCGATATTGCCTTTGCAGTCAATCTACTTGCAAGGTTCAGTGCCTCCCCTACCAGGAGACATTGGAATGGTGTGAAACATATCTTACGATATCTTCAAGGTTCTCAAGATCTTGGTCTTTTCTATCAAAGAAACCAAGACAAAACACTTATAGGTTATGCTGATGCTGGTTATCTATTTGATCCCCATAATGCGAAATCGCAAACGGGTTATGTTTTCCTCTGTGGTGGAATAGCCATTTCATGGAGATTTGTCAAACAAACTTTGGTGACCACTTCGTCAAACCACTCAATGATCATAGCTCTATACGAAACTGCACGAGAATGTGTATGGTTAAAGTCCCTTGTAAAACACATTCACGATTCGTGTGGTATCCCTTCTGTTGACTAAAGCCCATCAATTATCTACGAAGATAATGCTGCATGTATTGCACAAATGAGCAATGACTATGTCAAAGGGAACTTGACGAAGCATATATTATTATATTGTGTGGATATAATATTAGATATATCCAGTGGGCTTTAGGCCCACAAGACTTAGGGTTATGTATTGTATATATATAGTAATGTTCCCTGTATTATGTACTCTACACTTTCACATTCATTGTAACGACAGTTCATGATTAGTATAATCTCCTGGCTTGGTCGCCCCCAAACGTAGTCACTCCGTGACGAACTGGGTCATCAATATTGTGTTTTTACTTTTATGCTTTACGCTTTCCTCTCAAGATTACAACAATATCCACGTTTCTGCACAATAAAGAATATGTTAATGAGTATTACTTCATCAATTGGGCTTCAATTCCTATTCCTTTTCTTTGGGCCGAAATAATTAGTTAAACAATAATTTTGGGCCTTCCTGCAATTCTAATTAAATAAATTGAAATTAAACATATGTAAAACTATTTTAATTGAGCCCAAATAATAATTCCACAAATTAATTACCAAACTCAATTCAATTTCAATCAAATTACACCACAATAAATATTTCTAAAATTAAGCACAATTATTCAGTTTTAGTATGAAAATGCACAAAATCCTATCAAAATTAGCAATAAAAGCACAAGAATTTCGAGCAAATTTCACAATAATCACTTTCCAATAAGAAATGGGGTAATGTTCAGTACATTTATCCTCAGCCCTGATCCTCTTCTAGGAAACAATCTAGGCTAAGGACAGACTGGCCTGAATCTTCTGTCAGGAGAGTTGACAGAAGAGTTCACTATAGGGAATTACCTTCATATATGCCCTATAAGAAAAGCCATATCCCTCCTTATCAACAACACCTAAGACCAGCTGCATCAAAGCTCCATAGGAACAGGAGACTTTACAAGCCTCCTGTGCCACTAAGGCCTGACACTTATAGACAGTCAGTTCCCAGGGCAGTTAGGGAGTCCACTATTTATGTAGATGTTTATGGGAGAAAAATCAGCCAGTCCAAGACAATCAGGACTGTTAAGCAGATTTGGATCCCTAAGGGTACATCTAACCAAATAGGACCCAACACAAGATGGGTACCTAAGAACTGATGTTTATGCAGGTTGAGGACTCTCAGGATGACTGGTACTTGGATAGTGGTTGCTCAAGGCACATGACAGGCAACCAAAGTCTCCTGACTAACTACAAGGAAAGGAAGGGCCCCCAGGTCACATTTGGTGATAACTCAAAAGGAATCACAGAAGGGTATGGTACCCTGTTAATAGGGACAGTCCAGGTAACAAATGTATCATATGTCAGTGGACTGAAATATAACCTGCTTTCAATAAGCCAATTCTGTGATAAAGGATATAATGTTGAGTTTTCAAGTAACCTATGCTGTGTAAGAAATGCATCAAATACTCAGGTACTACTAACAGGGTCTAGGAAAGGAAATGTCTATCTTGCAGATTGGAGATCATGCCCAATAGAGACCTGTCTCATTGCCAAAAGCTCAAGTGACCTGACTTGGCTATGGCACATAAGACTAAATCATCTGAATTTCAAGACCCTCAACAATATCTCAAGGCTAAACCTGGTGGAGAGAATACCAAATAAGGTGTTCAACAAAGATCACATATGCAAAGCCTGTCAAGAAGGTGATTAGGGTCTTAATTGCATGTTTTTGCATCCATTTCTCTATGGTTTTGATGTGCTTATGTTCATATTTGACCCTAAAATGCTATACTTTGTGCATTTAACCCTTTTTGGCTAGAAAATGTGTTTTGTAGTGAAAACGAGCCAAAATCGAAAAGAGACGATCAAGTTCGTAAAAGTCCAGAAATTGTGAGTTGATCTAATGGAGGAATATGATAGACCATGTCAAAGATTTCGAAGAGAGGGTCGCAACGGAAAAAGAATCGAGTCAATCGGAGCTCTAGAACTCAAGATATGAAGAAAACGAGGAAGTCGAGGATCGATCGCACAAGCCGAAGCTGGACTCGAGCGACAACAAGGCCAGACTCGAGCGACCACAAGCATGGACTCGAGCGAAAACCCTCTGGTTCGTGTGAGGTTGTGTCACATGAGTGATCACACGAGCTGGACTCGTGCGGCGACTGTGTACACTCGTGTGATGCCCCGAACAAGCCTAATTTTGAGGGTTATTTCGTCTTTTCGCGCGTTTAATTAAGGGCATTTTGGACCAAGCATTGTGGGCACTATAAATACTTCAAGGATCAGATTCTCAAGGTATCCAAGTCACATGAGATCATCATTATTCCAAGTTCTTAGATTAGTTTAGAGAGAGAATTAGGTAGTTACTTAGTGGGTTCTTAGTTAGATTCAATCTTCTTTCTTCCATAACTTTTGATCCATCCATCGGATTTTAGATCCGTTTGTTCCTACATACTCGTAGTGATTAGAGCTTTTTTCCGGCGGTTTAATTTTGTATTTTGAGCTTTGGATCAAGACTTAGCAAATTGGAGGTTTGTAGCTTGTATTTCAATTCATCCACTTATGGTAAGCTTTCCTTTAATTCTCTTGTATTAGTTAATATTCATGATGTTTACATTGTTCATTGTTGATTTTCATTTCCAATTAGCCATGGGCTAATATGCTTGTTGCATGGTTGTATGAATACTATGGTGAATTTAGTCTCTTCTTAATCCTATGAATGAATTAGAGATCTTGTTGGATTAGTTCTTTTATTAATGACTTGTATGAATGCTTGGGATATTAAATTTGATTGTATGACTTATATGTTTTAGCAATGAAATGAGAATTGAGCTATAAGAACCTTATGCATACCAAGTGTTTGATATTTGGCTTGTATGACCAATGAGAATTGCATATTAGCCTAAGACCTCTTAATTGGAGTATTGGGAGTTGTAGAGAGATCTAGACATCCAGTAGAGCTTACCTTGTGTTGTAGAGAGATCTAGACACTAGTTGGCTTGATTAGGACACCAAGAGACCTTTTGCATGCTAGGATGGATAGGATTCAAGAGGAACCATAGTAGAATTACTTCCATGTACACTTCACACTTGCTCACTTCTTTGAGGTGATAGTTAGGATTTACTTTGCTTTGCCATAGTAGATAGAATCCTTGATGGTTTTCTTGCTTTCCTAGCTATTAGTCTTTTGTAGACATTCAATGCATGCTTGATATCGCATTGTTTCCCTGTGTTCGATATTTAACTTGGTTAACTTGCCGCGACAACAACGACCACGTTCATTTGCGTGGAAATCATACACGATTTTGGCAATCAAGTTTTTGGCGCCGTTGCTGGGGAAACAATCTCTTTTTCGAGCTAGTATTTGTTTGTTTACTTGAATGTCTTTGAATGTTGTTGGTTCGTATTGTTTGTTTGCTTGAGCATCCTTGAGTCCCGGCAATGCCAAAACAAGTTTTTGGCGCCGTTGCCGGGGAAATAATCACTTTGTTAGGCTTGTATTGTTGTTTACATTGTTTTTCTTTGTTTCTTTGTTTACTTTACTATTCTTGGTGAGTGTTGATTCTTGCTTATTCTTGTAGGAGTGAACTCAATTGAAGATGGGCGAATACAACCATTACTCTTATTCTCCACAAAATATATCATCTCCTAATCCATACCTACATCAACTTTACCCATTTAAAATCCCAACTACTTTCGACAAAATCACCATGTTAGAAGAGTGTATGAAGAACATAATGGTGATGTTATGGAACCAAAACCAAATTCCACCACCTCCACAAGAAGTTTCTTATTCTTCTAAATCATATACAACTCAAGATTCCTACTCCTATGAAGATCCACATTCCTACACTTTACCCTCTCCTATACCTTGCCATCAAGAAGAAACTCCTCCTAGTTATGTAGATGAGACTCTTGCTCAAATTCTCAAGCGATGTGAAGAGATGAGCATTGTAGCTACAAGGTGCTTTGAGGAGACCAATAGGAAGATTGATAGACTTTTCCAAGCTCGAGGAGATCAAATCAAGAGCTTAGAGCTCAAAGTGGGACAATTGGCCCAACAAGCCCATGAGTTTTGCAAAATGTCATATCAAGATTCCTACTCTCATCATGAGTATACATGCTCCTACACTCCATACCCTCATATGACTTTCCATCAAGAGGACACTTCTTCAAGCTATGTGAAAGATATTTTAGCTCAAATCCTCAAGGAATTGGAAGAAATAGAAATGGAAAGGAAAATGTACTTTGAGGAGACAAACAAGAAGTTTGATGTGATTTTCATGTCTCAAAGTCATCAAATCACGAATTTGGAGTTCCAAATGGAGCAATTGAGCATTCAAGCTAATGAGATGTGTGAGGAGGAAGATGGGGGTAATAATCAAGATGAAGGGGATGTGGAAGATGAAGATGATAAGCGTCATGAGACAATTAAATCTCTTTCTATTCTAGATTGTATTGGAGCTCAAATGTCTATTGAACCTTCTCATGCTTACATTGATTATGAGATTCCTATTATCAATGATGATTTTGCTTATAAATTTTTTCATGCTATATTGATTAGGAATCAAGAAGAAAAGAGAAATGAAATAGAAGAAGAAGAAAGAGAAGAGTGTGTAAAGGTGGAGGAAAAAGAAGAAATTGATGAAAGTGAAGAGGATGAAGAAGCTAAAGATAATTATGAAGAGATCGAATTTACTCATGCTCAAGATACTTCCGATTTTAAGAGCTTTATGAATCCTTTTTATAACTATTTTGAGTATGATATTAATCCTCTTTATGATGATAATGAATATGATACTTCCTTTGTATATATTGATAGGAATCAAGAACGAGAAGTGGAGGATAAGGAAGGAGAAGATTCAAAAGGAGGAATGGAGAAAGAACAAGAAGAGGAAGATGAAGGTCCACTCATGGACATGAGCATCATTGAAAAAGAACAACCAAATAAAGTGGAAGAGGAGCCTACAATTGAAATAAGCATTTCTAAACCCTTAGACTCATTCATTTGTGCTTTCATTGATAAAGTTGTTCATTGTGTATTTGTCTTGCCTCTAGAGTTGATCAATGATAAGATTGAATTGAAAATCCTTTTGAAATTTTTTGATAATAGGAGATGGGGGTGGATTGGTTTGAGAAGAAATGAGAAAGAAAATGCTTGTGCTTATAAGTTTAAAATGATAAGGAAAGTAGGTGTTTGGGGTAGAAATCCTACATGTTTCCTTAGTCATAATGCTTTGATATTGTTGTATAATGGGAGGAATGCCAAATATCCGTGGCCCTTTAGCTAACATTGGTGTCGTCCGGCTAGGGGACGTTAAATCCAAGCGCTAGATGGGAGGCAACCCATCCTTTAAAATTTTTTCTTGTTTTGTTGTTTGCTTGGTAGTTAGATATTTTACTTGCTAGTTGTTTTCATGAAGGAATTTGAAGCTTAGGGATGTGTTTTGGATTTCTTGAACATTGATATGAGGCAGTCTATTCTATTACCTTTGTTGGTGCATGTGATTTATCCTAGTTTGGGGGTGTTGCGTCTTAGCATATATTGTGTTCTTTGGTCTAGTTGAGCTTGATAGATTGATAGCTCCTTAAGAGTTACGTACCCAAGTGTAGGTTGATTTCAAGTAATAAAATTTCTCGGGAGACCGAGTGTCGAACCACAGGGAGATTTGGAAGAAAAAGATATTATCTAGTTGAGAGGTTTAAATAAAGTAACAAAATACTAGAGCTTCGGGATTCCACTTTAGATAAAAATACTAGAGTTATGATCTTGGTTATCTTTGATAACTCAATCGAAATCTAACAATCAAGTGATTTCAATCGGAAGATATAACTTTGAGCACATATAATACTTTTGAAAAGTACCTTTAGAAATTGGAACAAGTTTATAAAATCAATAGTTGATATGTAAAACTAAGCATTTGTTGTGCCAATAAGTCTACAACAAATCAAAGTAATGACACATCAAAACCTCTCTTAAAAACTCTTCAAATGACTAAAGGATTAAAACTTTGAAAATCTTTATTGAATAACCAAGAACATTACTAATACTTTACTAAAGCTTCATCCCTAACTCTAGTAAAATATTTAGCTACTCATACTAATACAATAAGAACTCATATTTCTAAGAGAGATACTAGACTAAGATAGAAGGATTACAAGGAAAATGGGATGCCTTCAAGGGTTGCTAAAGGGCTCTTTATATAGGCCTCCAAATAGTGAATCATGAAGACTTTAGGAACCAATTCACGTGGCCTGTAAACATCAGTAATTTAATTGCCCTTGCCGTCTGAATTTCATCTTGACTTCTGAATAAAAGTTGTAGGCCGTTGGATTAGCTTTCCAAGGAATCTAAGATCTCCAAAATTGGATCTCTAGATTGTGAGTTATGACCATAATAGTGGAGTTGGTAAAACTGGATTGTTTTTCTCCGCGAATTTATGGTGGTGTATTGAAAAACAGATATCTCAGCTTGCACAAAATCAACGCCTTTAATATTTCTACTGTGTCTTGATGAATTTCTTGGCTAACCAATGGATTTGGTCTTGTGTAAATTGGACTTTTGTGTGATTTATGGTGAATTATTTCCCAACATGTGTACTGAGATGGCGGAATTTTGAATCCCTTCATTGATTGTCATTTTGACCATTGAAGCCGGAACTTTTGACACTTGAGCCCTGAAGACAAGTTGTAGAGAAACGAATTAGTGATCAAATACAACTGGAATTGGTTCAATTGGTTTAGTGAGGCTCCAGATACTGTTCAAATACGAAAATGTGTTTTGAGTCCAAACATTGGACAGAATTGGAGTCTTCACTTATGAGTACAAATACAATCCAAACATGTAAAATTGGATCACTAAAGTGTCTTAAGTATTTAGTACATTGTCTTAGGTGTTCAATATCATAAAATTTGGATAAATATAACTCCACTTAAGACCTCAACAATATACAATAGACATAATGGTTAGGTTGAATTATACATATGCTTCTTATTTAAATAGAAAACATAAATACTTATAACTAATTAGAAAGTGTGAAATTATATATAAATACGCTAAACAATACATTATAGTACACAAAATAATACACAAAATAGGTAAAAAACATGCATACTTAAACGCTAATCAAATGGCACATGCTATTTATAGTGGTTCGAAGTTAACCTCTTCTACATCTATTTTTACTGATTTAACAGGAGAAATCCTTGATTTATAGTGCCAAGGTACGCTGACCAAGAACACAACCTATGTCTTGATCCCTAGATTTGCTCTGAGTCCTAGTCCTCTCTAGATTTCAGTTTGAGAAAAGTTCTCAGCTTACTCTCAAATCTCCACCTAACTGCTCAATTTTGGTTTTGAGTGGGTTCTAACTAATTTGAGATAGCCCTTACGATGAAGAACAATTTATGGGTTGGACAATCTCTCTAGGATTCTAAGGATATTATAATTTCAAGCCTAAAATACAAAGTAGAACTCTAACAAAATTAAAGCACTTGGGAAACTATAGAACTTTCGAGTGCTTTCTTGAATGCTTTGAAGGTTTGAATGCTTGAGTTCTTGTGTGAGCTTGAGTGTTTCTCGTAACTTCTTCGCATCTTGAAACTCTATATTTATAGACATAATTTGAAAAAACTTCCCATTGGAGAAAAAGC
>JAPKLY010002480.1:12789-24627 GCA_026898435.1 Prunella vulgaris | reverse complement strand
TATATATATATATATATATATATATATATATATATATATATATATAATCTTTATATATCTCGTAATTAAAAATCTAAAAACTCTTAATATATTTAGTTTATAAACTATTATATATATAAACTCTTAAATAACTCTTATATATAAAGTCTTTATATATCTTGTACTTAAAAATCTATAAACTCTTATATATATAAAACTCTTAAATAATCTTAATATTTATTGTTACAAATAGCAAAAATTGGTTACAAATAGTAAATAATATATTATAATAAATTAAAATATAAAATATAGATATTTAAAAACCTAAATAATATTTACATAAAGCTATGAAATTGAAATAATACTCAAGTTAAAAATATTATATGATTTGAAAAAATTAAGTGAGATCTTTATATATTTCAGTAATTAAGAATAGAAAAATATTTTAACTAGATATTATGGCAAAAATATTACCTTTATAGTTTAGAGAATTTTGTATTGCGTTCTCAATAAAATAACTTTTATATCATAATTAAATTAGTTAGTTTTATTAAAAGATCTTAATACATATATAATTCCTCTATATATATTATTATATATTAATGTATATATACACAATATTATATTATATATATATATATATCTTAATAAATTTTATGATAAATCAAAATAATTTAAAAAAGAACCTACACATGTCAAATTCTTGAAAATTGCATATGTGTGTTATTTGTTTAATAATTATATAATTAGTATAATTATTATAATTAAATATTTGTTTAGAAATTAAGTGTAGTATTTATTATATTATAAAATATTAATTAATTATAAAGCTAGATATATACATACATAGCTATATATGATGTATGTGTGTATATAAATGTCCTGTGTAAATTAATTATAGTTTGCTTAATTATTAATTAATTGTGATTATATATATATGTCATGTGTTTAGAAAAAAAAAGAAAAAAATCATGGGTTACCTGTTAGGTTACCTACTGTAACAGGTAAAATGACCAAATTAAAAAAAAAAATCAAACTTACAGGACTAATTTCAAAATGTGTATTCCAAGAGGACCGAAATTAAATTAATGCAAGGTTACGGGACATAAAAATTTATAAACTCATAAATTAATTAATTAGTTTGTGGGCACTGAATTCAGCATAGTCTAGTTTTATTTCTAGATATTCATGCTACAAAGTAGTTTAATTTCTAGATATTTCGTGATGAGGCGGCTTTCCATTATAAAAAATTATTAATTTGAATTCTCGCAAAAGCGTAAGCAAGTTGAGCACTTCAATTTGTGTATACATAATATAGATTCTACCCAAAAGTAATAAGTCGCCTACAACTAGGCTATGTTTAACACACTTTTATCTACTATTTATATTTTCAGACTATACGTCCAATTTAAATTAAATCTTTATTATTTATTCAAAATAAGTGGGAGCTATTAGACAGTTAACATCTTGTTAACCCTCCACAATTCTCGCTGGCTCAATTTGAATGGATGAATTTGAAAATAAATAGATTTGAAGCCTCTCTTATTTCCCATTTCAATTATCTCCCTTCTTTTCTCATTATAAATTAGTTTAACAATGAAAGTAAAACAGAATATTAAACATTTCTATTATTCTATGAAGTAAACACACCTTATTTTAATTTGTTTTAACATCCCCTGCTAAATTAGTATTATCTACACTATCCTAACAATCAAAGTAAATGCGGCCCTACTAATTTATAATCTATATATATATACACAGTATTATACATATTCATGAATTTTATAGTATAAAATAAATATTATATAGTCTAATTTCATATAACTGTCCCACCCATTTAGTTAAGTCAACCCGTTCAGTCAAAACAGCTCAATATAAAAGGAATTGAGTGGATCTCTTGTGCCCAGTTACACACAAAAGTGATCCACATAGATATATGAGTCGCACACTATACTCTTTCATCCATATTGTTCAGTTGAGTGCAGCCAGCCTAGTGGAACGTAACTTTCCAATAAATAAGTATAACTTTTTAGTTTATAGTAACGTAACTCTCTAGGGCTCATTTGGTTCGTAATATAAAACTATCTATCCGTCGAAAATATGCATATTTTCGACGGATAGATAATTTTATCTTACGAACCAAATGAGCCCTTAGTGTATGTTGGTGTAATATTTTAGTGTATAGTAGTGTAACTTTTAATTTAAATTGAGTTACTTTCAATAAAAGAGAAGCATATACACCATAATAATAATATTAAAAAATGTATATACTATAGATAAATAAGTAGAGGTTGAAAGAGGAGCATAAAGTATATACTCCATCCGTTTCAACATCATTTTCACATTTTCTTTATATCGACGTTCCAACTCTTTTATCCCACCCCAAAAAAGGAAACAACCCACACTCATAAAAATCATTAAAATACACTTTTTACATTTTATTATTTAACTTTACAGTTTACACTCATATACTTCACTTTTTCTTAATATGCATGCAACTCAATCTATGAAAAAAATACTGGGACGAAGAAAGTACATTTTTTAGCATATAGTATAAGAACGAATAGAAAGAAATCTTATTGAATTTGACAAATGAGGGATGAAAAAAATTTATTGAAATAGTTGATTTTTTTTTTTCTTGATTTTGACCTTTCCCAGAAAAGAAAACTAGATGTAACCTCTTTACCCAACCTTCATGTACTCTTTTTCTTGCATGTGAATTTCATGTACTCTTTTTCTTGCATGTGAATTTCATGTACTCTTGTTCATGCTTGTGACCTTTCTCAGAGAAGAAAACTAGGTGGAACCTCATTACGCAACATTCATGTGCTCTTTTTTTTTTTTAACACGTTTAACAACAAAATTTCACGAAATTAAAATTTATTATTAATAACGTGAAAAGAAATTACAATTTGATTTATTTCGGATCTATCAATTTTTTTTGGATTCTACAATCTCTAATTTCTCCTCTGATTCTTCTCTAATATCTTGACTTTGGGGTTACTTTGCGGATTTTCATACTTTGATCTTGAAAGATCTTCAATTTTTGGACTTATAACGTTAATCCGAGGGCGTCGAGCCTTATTTCGGATCAAACGTTATTTTTAGGGACTTTGATCTTAAAAAATTTTGATTTTCGGACATATAACGTTAGTTCGAGGGCATCGAGCCTTATTTCGGATCAAATGTTATTTTTAGGGACTTTTGGGACTTTGATCTTAAAAAATCTTTGATTTGCGGACTTATAACGTTAATCCGAGGGCGTCGAGCCATATTTCGGATCAAACGTTATTTTTAGGGATTTTTCGGGACTTTGATCTTAAAAGATCTTTGATTTTTGGACTTATAACGTTAATCAGAGGGCGTCGAGCCTTATTTCGGATCAAACGTTATTTTTAGGGACTTCTCGGGACTTTGATCTTAAAAGATCTTTGATTTGCGGACTTATCGAACTTTGCTCTCTAATTTATTTTCTCTCTGATTTTTGTGTGTGTAAGTGTGTCAAATGACTACAATGAGACCCTTATTTATAGGTGTAGAATTCTATATTTGCAGGCCACATTTGATGGGCCAAAAGTTTTGATTTGGGGAATATTCCCAGAATATGCCAGACTTGATAAATCTCGAAGATATTTTGAAAGATTTGTTGGGCTTACAAGATTTGATTTATTATACTGCGCTTAATTTGATTTGTTGGGCTCTTAAGGGGCAATTTAATTTATTAAGCCTTTTGAGACCCAATTTAATTTATTGAAATTTAAGGATCCAATTTAATTTATTGGACTTTAGAGATCCAATTTAATTTATCGTACTTTAGAGATCCAATTTAATTTATTGGACTTTAAAGGTCCGTTGATTTATTGAGCTTTAGAGACCCAATTTAATTTATTGCACTTTAGAGGTCTAATTTGATTTATTATGCTTTAGAAGCCTAATTTAATTTATTGGACTTTAAAGACCCAAATTGATTTATTGGAATTTAGGAATCGAATTAATCTAAATTCCCAATAATAAATTTGTTTTAACATGTAATTTCTATATATTATTTTTTATTCCGGCAAATAATTTTAATTGCTTACAAATTGCCCCCTCGCATTTCGTTCGTGAGCGGTTCTATTCTCGAAGTGGACGAATTGCGAAACTTTAAATCGGCTCTTGCACTTGACTTGCAACTTGAGATTTCTTGAATTTGTGACAAGTGTAAATCATTTTTTTCCTTTCTAATTCTTCTTTTCATTTTTGGGTAGTATTTGAGTTTAATTAAGTTAAGCCCAAGTAATGAAGTGACCAAGCACATATCTCGTGGACCAAAATTTTATTTTGATTGAATTTAGGATTAAATTCAGTTAAAGCCTACTTCACTTATTGAATTAATATCAAAGATAATATTTGAATTGATGGATGATATGCAACAAAAGATATGAGATCTCGTATGATACACAAAGATAAACATCTAATATTTGCATAATCCTCGTCGTATCAATTTTCAGGCTCAATCAATATCAAAGATTTCAAGATTTACCCATACTTCTCCTCCTATTTATAGGCATCCTCGGCTTTGGATTTGGTGACTTTGTTGGAGAGATTTTGATAATATATCCTTATTAGCAGATCGATGATGTGGTGCACTCGTCGTCGTCGGCTAAGATATTATCAATTTGAACTTGAATTGTCACTTAAGTGTCCCGCAGAACTTAATTCTAATGACTTGAAAGAATTCAGGCCCTGAAATTTCTTATCGTTCTTGCCCCCAGTAATTTTTGCAACTCGATATCCGGCTCAGACGACTAAATTATGACTGAATTTAGTAATATACTAAGCTGCCTACGTACATCTTTTAAAAGAGGATCAAGTCAAAACGTAGTTCAAGGGGAACATGATTTTTTTTGGGGGGAGGGGGCACCGTACACAGTTTAATTATTTTTTATTTTACTTATTTGATTAGTTTTAAATTTGATTTATATAATATTTAATCAAATTAATAATAAATTAAATCAAAATTGGTTATCTGAGTATTATTTATGAAAAATTAAATATTTAAATAATAAAAAATATAATATTTTCTATTATAACTACAAGTTTTATTTTATACCGCAAAATTTATGGGTTTACTTACTAGTATTTATCTACTATTATATATATAATACATTATAAATACTTATGTGCACCCAAGTCATACTATGCACTTGGTTTTATGCTCAATTTTGATTTAATTTTTACTGGCTAAATTGGATAATTTTCCCGAATCCAATATCGGGTAAAAAATGGGTCAATTTTTTTTAAAACACACATTTACATGCCGAAGTGTGTATTTTTGGCAATTGTGGTATTATTGACTTATTTTTGGATATCACATAGACTGGTGCTTGAGGTATTACTGACTTATTTTTCATGTATTACTGACTTGTTTTTCGAGTATTACTGACTTGTTCTTGGAGTATTAGTGTCTTGTTCTTCAGATATTACTGAATTATTTTTCGAATATTACTAAGATTTGTTCTTCACATACTACTGACTTGTTCTTTGAATATTATTTGAACTTGTTCTTTATATATTACTTAAACTTATTACCTTTGATTAATTTTATTGATTTTTAGATAATGGCTCTCAATTCAATGTCATTTCCCATTATAGCCCCTTAAGACCTCGACATTGCTCAAATTAATGATTTGGAAGATTTTCTTATAAATCCAATCGCCGTCTTTTTTGAAATTAAGGCGGCAGATAAGTTTCAGTTGGGCTCATACAAGCCAAGCAGAAACCACTTGGGAAAGATGACTGCTTCATTTGGCCGAAATCTCAGACCATTGGAGTGCAGACAACGTCAGCCTGTGGAGAAAACGGGGAATCGGGACCTCGACTCTATTTTATGGAGTACAGATTCGACCGCGACCCGTTAATAGCGATGTTGTTCATGGTGGATTTTGTAAGAATAGGCACCTGATGGCTGAAATTTTATAAATAATATAAATGGAAAATCGAGGCTCGTGAGGAACACGATTTCCTTAAAACAAAATATGTCCCTCACTCTAGGTGCTTAGTGAATATTTGGGACACTTGTTTCCCAGGATACAACGATAAAAAATAACGATATAGCACAATATCTTGCTTAAAACGAACTTAGATATTGTTAGTAATATCACCGGAGTAAGAATGAATTTGGCAGAATATATGGGCAAAAGAATGTGGCTAATTGCCGGAAAATATCTGAATATTTTTTCCACTCAAATGTTGTATATCTTGTAATTCTCGTGTATCTCTTGCAACACATAAGAATACTATTTATAGTATTAAAAAATGACTGTTGGAGTATGACTATAAAAACCCACAAATGGTCTTGGTCGTAACCGACAAAACGTCTGAATTAATTGCATTTAATTCAGATTTTTAAGTTTCAAAACGTCTGAGCAGGCCTGAAAAGGCCCCTCAGCATGGCCCTTCAGGACTCAGGTCAGGACGGGCCACCAGAATCAGCAAAAATTAGCTTGTCAGGCCGCCACCAAATCGTTGCAGCATTCGTATCCGCAGGACGCGCCCGCACACGAGTTCGAGGTTTTTAGGCCAAATTCGATCATGATTTGCACCTCCTGCACGCATGCGTAGAGCGTGGAGGAGCATAACCCCATGATTTTCTTACAAGCTAAGGATGAGTTCCTCCTTGTATACCCACCTCCTCAACGACAATTTTCCAATGTGGGACAAGACTTTTAGTCTTTCCCTTCATTTCTTATTTTCCTTCCTTCTCATTTCTCATCTGTTACAACAAACTTAAAAATTCAATTTCTCATTCACCCAATATCGAAATTGGGCGAATAATATATCGAATCGAAGCTCTCTTCGAGAAGCACAAATTCCAACAGATTTCTACTACAGTCTATGTATGTCTATTGCTATTGGTGTTTGCTTGTTGCTGAATACTTTACTTTTTTTTTTTCTATTTTTTTGTTGGTTTTTTGTGCTGCATTTTGCCGATAACTGCTTTTGTTCTATGCTTAGTTTTTTTTTTTTTTTTTAATGTTGGTTCTCGATAATGTCTTTTGCTGGTTTATGTATTATCTTTTGCTGGTTCTTGCTGCTGTTTGATGGTTAACTTAAGACCATTTGTTGTTGCTACTATATATGGAGACAAATATCGGCGGTTGTAATTTTAGAGTGATACTTTCCAAGTTTGTTCTCTTTTTTTTTATATAGATTATAGTACTTAGACTTCTTTGCCACCTAGTTTTGACACTTTTCTACAGTGTTGTTGGCAATTTTTTTATATTTTTATAGATTAGTGAATTGGTGGAATATTGATGATTTTATTTTATTTTTACAAATTTATATTAATAATTTTATTATGGTGAAATTGAAAAATTCATAGCTAGTATATGAGATGACATATAATATTTCATTGCTAAGTTTACCAAAAAATGTGTATGCTAATTAAATACTTTTGTGATGTACAATTTACTTTCAACGCTAATATTGTCATGTGTGGTCTCTAATATTTGCGATGAATTAGAAATTTTGTTGTAAAATTTAGCGGTAAAATTCAAATTTCTATTGCTAACATTTGCAGTGAAATTGATATGTTTCATTACTAAATATTTGCAATGAAAATCATATTTTCATTGCTAATATTTTCAATGAAAATTCTATTTTTGTCACTAACTTTTTTACTATGAAAATAACTGTAAATAATATTTCATATATTATTTATATATATATATATTAATTATATATAAAATCCACATAATGAAGTGTGGATATAGTTGGAGGGAGTTATGGAAGTTATGTGGAATTAAACTTCCGTATCCTAATTCTCATTAATGGGCTCATGGGCTTCAAGAAATGGAAGGGAATAAGACTTAAGCCTCAAGAGAAGGGAATATTTCTGTTAACAGAAGAACAAAATACAAACTCCCTAAAATGATCTCCAAAAAAAATAGAAATTAAACTCACAGTGTACATTAAACATTCAATATTCTTGAAAATGCCGATTCGTGAATAATTGTACACAAACTATTCTGTGTACTGGATCCTGAGTACTGGACATTTGGGGACGAGGAAAAGGACTAACAGAGGATATCAACATGGTTCATAATTAATTCCGCATAAAGGTAAGAGACTTTTTCGTGTTGGTCACGGGATTGGTTTGGCGATCAATTCCAACATATGGTATCAGAGCCTTGGTATCCCGTTTTTTTTCAGGCATGCTTCTGTTGTTTTAATTCATGGATGTTATAGCATGTTGTTCCTGTTGATTACATGATTATCTGCGTAGTTGTTGTAGTTCATGTATTATGACCTTATTTGTATGGTTTTGTTATATCCTGTTTTTCCCGAACACTGATCCTCAAAATTAGTTGAATTTTTCCGTTGATTGAAATGCATTGATTTTGGTATCAATGGATAGAGGGTGAGACGAGGATTCCAGGGATCATTTATATGCATTTTTTGGCCTGGTGGATTAAATGTTATGTTTTTTCAAAGTTCAGAATTTTTTCAAAACGGACCCGATTTTAAAACACAAAATACAAACGATTTCGGAAATCTTTTGTAGGTTTTCTGAATGCTGGGTGATAGTACTTATGATGAGGATTCCATACATATTTTTTGGATAAGAAACAAGAGAGTTATGATTTTTTGAAAATTTTTGTGACTCGGTTCTAGATCTGAAATTACACTGTGAAATCGAACGAAATCGAGTTTGTTCTTGGTATGGTTTTAATCTACGTTCAATGAGGATTCTATCCATGTATCGTTTGTGAATTTTCGTTGAGTTTTGAGCAAGATACGAATTTTTGAAAAATTTTCGGGATCGGGGTCTGTTTGAATTTTTTCAGAAACTTTTGGGCCTGTTTTTAGCGAATTAGATACTCTTCAGGGGCCCAAATGCTATTACCAAACTTGGATCCGACCCACTTAGAGGCGGGTCAGACCTGAACCGGACATCAGACGACGACGGCTGCAAATGGCGGTGGCGCGTGTAGCCTACGCGCCGGCAGACGGCGGCGCGTGAAGCCCACGCGCTGGTGACCAGAAAAATTCGACGGTGGTGCGTGAAGTCCACGCGACGGCGGCTGATGGCCGCACGTGTGATTCACGTGCCGGCGGCTGTCCGGCGGTAAGTCGGCGCGTGTGAGCACGTGCGGGCGCATGCAGGCGCGTGGCGGTGCGTGGCAGCTACTGGCGGCGCGTGCCGGCACGTCCAGCCGTTTCCAAGTGTGTTCCGGCGAGTGCTGTCCAGTTTTGTCTTGTTTTCGACCGTTTTCAGCTCATTTTGTGTCCGTTCGGATGCATTTTCATGTGTTCCAATATTATTTTTGAAGTGTGGCTTCATTTAAATGTTTTTATTTGCTTTAAGGACTTAAGTGAAGATCTTTTAGTTGACAAAATGTGTTATATTCTCCAATTGTATGTCTTCAATTCTTAAATCATGTTTAATTGGTGTGTGAAATTATTTGATAAGCTCCGGTTAATCCGGGAAAGTGGGAGCCAATGAAGTTAAACTTATTTTTCACTCGTGAATATACCTAATGCTAATTGGAAATTGTGTTCCATAAGTATTGAAATAGAGGAAATTCATGTGTTAAGGTTTAACTAACACTTTAGTGTGTTTGTTATTTTTGGGCTGCTCATTTTTCAGGGATGTCAGGGAGCGGTACAATTTCTGAAAGCGACACCAGGACCGGTGATGAGGTCCTACATGATTTTATGAATTATAAGAGGAAGCATACTCACAACTTGAGAGAACACTTCATTAAAGTCTTGGAATAATTTAACCATTTGTTGGTTTTAATTCGCAACAAGAAACTTCCATTCGATGTTCTCGAACAAATTAAAAGCATTAAAACCTGGGCTAGAACTCTTCCGCCCTACTTGGAGGAAGATTTTTGGGAGGTCTCGAAGTCTTCTGGAGAAGAGTCCGATGGACTAGACATAATGATGTCATTAACGTTTGCTTCGAGAAAGAAAGATAGAACTCAGGCTCTTAGATCGACATGTTTGAGGATGGGAAAGATTAGTCGTTCTGGTTTTCTGAGATTAAAGAGTCACAGAAAAGATCAGATGAAGAATCCATTCTTGGATCCTCTAGCAAAGGCCATCTATTATACCGGAACTAGAGAGTTCAATTCTTCTAATTTTTTGGATGTCGAATGACAAGTTAGATCGTGCTCTGCACGGATCTTCTTGAGTTGTTTTTGTATAAACTAAATTGATACTCATTGGAGTTCTTTGGTTTTTTCAGTGATAACAGCTTATGACTTGTTTTTTCTATATGGTTGTGATTAAAGTGGTTGTTCAATGCTATTTATTTTGTTTTAAATACTTGAACGTGAGTTTTATGCTTTTGAAACTAGAATCGATTTTGAGATACATGATGAGATCGAAGATTAGTAACTCTAAGTTATTTTTCAAAATCGAATTGTGTGTCGATTTTTAGATGTCTTAGTTTGGCTCAGCATAAAACGTAATAAAACATTAACACATTGGATCACTTTATTGTTTAAGACAATGGCATTGATAGAAAATTTAGTATATTTTGGACAAGATAGGACTATTAGATGCGATCGGCCTAGAAATGTCTGACCCGAGCTTCTGAATGAGAATCGGAGAAATAGGGACCTTGTAGCTTATCTTGTGTGGGAAATAAAAACTTCCACGACACGAGATCTTTGCTTAGTTTAGTGATCACAATGTTAGATAACATATGAGGGATATGTCTAATATGATTACTGAACTTAAACAAGCTAGTCACAATTTTTCTGATGAACACTGAATTCAAGCTCTAGTCTGTTCACTACCAGATCATTGGAATCACCTCGAGATTGTTTTGACTTGAAATGAGAGTATTAGAACTTTCAGTTAAACAGCTCATCAACTAAATCTAGAGGTTGAAAGGCTTACAGAAGCTAAACATCCTTCTGGTACCTTCTTCTTTGTTAGTTCTAGTTCAACCAAAGTTTTGGGCTTTAAACGAATATAGAACTGGAAGAAAGGGAAGAAGGATATTTGATCGGATAGTGGGAGGTAGGATAACAATACCAAAGGCAATGCAATCAATATGAAAAGAAAGAAGAATCGTGTTAAAATGAATAAGAAGGATATGAGCAAAATGACATACTACAACTAATGTGAGCATGGTTGTTTTGCACTTAAGTGCCCTGAGCCTTGATAGGACAAGGCAGATCCATCTAATTTCATTTTTTTTATTCGTAGATGTCTCTAAATTGTTATTTTTAACTGAGTCTTTTTTTATGGACTAAAGATTCAGAAACAACAGACCTAGACATTTGGAGACATGGGAGTCATTGTACATGATCAATGGATTTGAGTAGGATATAATATTGGAGTCAAATTCGAAGACTTGTGACTTGCAGAATTGACTCTGACAGGGTCATATTATTATTCTACTAGATGATCAAAATAGCTCTTTAAAACACACTTTATCTTTTTCTGTTTCATCTATGCTTGCTTGATTTGAGATACATTGTATTGTTATTTTTAGAGGACATGGTTATCATCGCATTAATGTTAAGAGTTGTCGTGATGGACTTATAGTTGTCAGCTTTATGTTTTTGGATGGTGAAAGGACATTTTTTAGTTATTATGAATTCAATTCGTACCTACTGAATGATGGTTCTTCTAGTGATGCTCATATGATAAACATATTTTGCATACTAGTATAGGTCATTTTAAGCAAGATAGGATAAATAGACTTATGATTTATAGATTGGTGAATCTGGAATCAAAGTCGAGTAATCCTAATACGAACTTTTCTTGCTGGTTAAATGACCCAAAACCGTTTGAAAAACTATTATAGCTGTTGTTGAGTAATTTATGCAATCGAAAGATTTATGTGGCTAATTATAC
>JAPKLY010002479.1:0-19857 GCA_026898435.1 Prunella vulgaris | reverse complement strand
CATCATTGTTACCGTTAAAATTGAGTGTTATATATAATATAATTTTATTTTATTTTATTTTTTTGTTTTTTCGAATTTTTTTTTACAATTCAGTTTTGTGGGTAACTGAAATACCGACTTGGAAGTCACGGAGTACCGAATCCGCCATTTATACCGGAAAAATAAAATTCACATAATATTACTAGCCGGGTCAGTAAGAGATATTGACTCAATCTCCTTACTAAAATTTCCAAGATATGCTTTTAGACGTTGTCCATTCACTTTAAACACATCACCTGTTTTTGGATTTTCAATTTCAACCGCTCCATTTGAAAATACAGTTCTTATAATAAAGGGTCCTGACCATTTTGAGCGCAATTTTCCAGGAAACAGATGTAATCTAGAATTATATAGAAGAACTTTTTGCCCTATTTCAAAAGTTTTCCTGACAATGTGCTTGTCATGAAACACTTTAATTTTTTCTTTGTAAATTCTAGAATTGTCATATGCATTATTTCTGATTTCCTCCAATTCATTTAGTTGAAATTTTCTTAAAGTACTAGCTTTTTCTAGATTGAAATCAAACCTTTTAATAGCCCAAAAAGCTTTATGTTCTATTTCAACAGGTAAATGACATGGTTTACCATAGAGAAGTCGGTAAGGAGACATACCAAGTATTGTTTTGAATGCTGTTCGATAAGCCCATAGTGCATCTACTAACCTGATTGACCAATCTTTTCGATTTGAGTTAACTGTCTTCTCCAAGATATGTTTTATTTCCCTATTAGCGAGTTCAGCTTGCCCACTAGTGTTTGGGGGGTATGGGGTAGACACTTTATGATGGATTCCATATTTTTTCATTAAATTCTCCAAAGGTTTGTTACAAAAGTGTGAACCGCCATCACTAATAATTGCACGAGGCATTCCAAATCTTGAAAATATATTTTCCTTTAAAATTTTTAAAACAATTTTATGATCATTATTTTTGCAAGGGATTGCCTCAATCCATTTTGAAACGTAGTCGACTCCAACCAAAATATATTGATAACCAAAAGATGGTGGATTAAAAGGACCCATAAAATCAATTCCCCAACAATCAAATACTTCAACAGTTAGGATAGGATTTAATGGCATCATATTTCTATGACTTATGCCCCCTAATCTCTGACATCGATCACAAGATTTACAAAATTCATATGTGTCCTTGAAAAGTGTTGGCCAATAAAATCCACACTGTAAAATTTTTACAGCGGTTTTTCTTGTTGAAAAATGCCCCCCACAGGCTTCAGAGTGAGAAAAATTTATTATGCTTTGAATCTCATTATCTGGTACATATCATCTTAATATTTAATCAGGACAATATTTTTAAAAAGATATGGGTCATCCCAAAAGAAATTTCTTACTTCCCTAAAAAATTTCTTTTTATCTTGAGCATTCCAATGAATTGGAATTTGACCTGTCGCAAGAAAGTTAGCAATATCCGCAAACCATGGACCATTAGACACGGTGAATAATTGCTCATCGGGAAAAGAGTCATTTATGGGGCTTACCTCGAAAGATTCATCACATGTAAGTCTGGATAAGTGATCGGCCACTACATTTTCCACTACCTTTTTATCTTTGATTATTATATCAAATTCTTGAAGTAAAAGTATCCACCTAATTAATCTTGGCTTCGCATCTTTCTTTGCTAGTAGATATTTTAAAGCCGAATGATCAGTATAAACAATAATAGATGAGCCAACAAGATAAGATCTAAATTTTTCTAGTGCAAATACTACAGCAAGTAATTCTTTTTCAGTAGTGGAATAATTCATTTGAGCACTGTTAAGAGTTTTACTTGCATAATATATCACATAAGGTTTCTTATCTTTTCTCTGTCCTAACACGGCTCCAACAGCATAATCACTAGCATCACACATAATTTCAAAAGGTAGAGTCCAATCAGGAGGTTGCATAATAGGTGTAGAAGTGAGCATTTCTTTGAGTGTTACAAAAGCCTTTTCACAAGAGTCATTCCACTCGAATACTATATCTTTTAATAAAAGGTTGCATAATGGTCTTGAAATTGTGCTAAAAATTTTTATGAACCTTCTATAAAAACCTGCATGTCCTAGAAATGATCTAATATCTTTAACTGATTTTGGTGTTGGTAGGTTGGCTATTAGATCAATTTTGGACCTGTCAACTTCTAATCCTTTTGATGAAACAATGTGGCCTAACACAATTTCTTCAGTTACCATGAAATGACATTTTTCCCAGTTAAGAACAAGATTTTTCTCCTCACATCTAGCTAAGACTTTAGCCAAGTTTATTAAGCAATCATCAAAAGAATTTCCAAAGACAGAGAAATCGTCCATGAAAACTTCAAGAAAACGTTCAACCATGTCACTGAAAATACAATGGCATTCTACGATATGCAAATGTTCCAAAAGGACATGTAAATGTTGTTTTTTCCTGATCTTCTAGTGCAATTGCAATTTGATTATACCCTGAATATCCATCTAAGAAGCAATAAAATTCATGCCCAGCAATTCTTTCCAAAATTTGGTCCATAAAAGGTAAATGAAAATGATCTTTTCTTGTCATTAAATTTAATTTTCTGTAGTCAATGCATACACGCCAACCAGTAACAGTCCTAGTTGGAATCAATTCATTTTTATCATTTTTTAATACAGTTACTCCAGATTTCTTAGGCACAACTTGAGTAGGACTTACCCATTTACTATCAGAGGTAGGATAGATAATATCATTGTCTAATAGCTTAATCACTTCATTTCTCACCACTTCTTTCATATTAGGGTTAAGTCTTCGTTGCATCTGCCTGGAGGGTTTAGCATTTTCCCCTAAATAAATATTATGACTGCAAATGAATGGGCTAATTTCTTTTATATCTTATATAGACCACCCTATCGCATGCTTGTGAATCTTTAATACCTCTAATAATTTATGCTCTTGATCATAACTTAATTTAGAGGATATTATTACCGGATAAGTATCATTAGCACCCAAAAAAGCATATTTCAAATTTGATGGTAAAAGCTTGAACTCTAAAACTGGTGGTTGCTCGCTTGACGGGGTTGGAGCCTTTCGGACTTTGATAATTGTTCAAATTTGGGTTTCCATTCATTAAGCTTTGAAACTTGTGAAATCATAGGAATGGAATCAAACTCAGAATTGTTATCATTGACACAATCATTTATCAAATTTTCTAATGGATCAGAAAATGAGGTTATCAATTGTTCAAGAGTACATGTCTCAATTACATCAATTTCATTAGCCTCATCATTACTTTGTGGTTGCTTAGAAATGTTAAAAACATTTAACTCCAAAGTCATATTTCCAAAAGAAAGATTTAAAACACCATTTCTACAGTTTATTAAAGCATTAGAAGTTGCAAGAAATGGTCTTCCTAAAATGATTGGATGTTGAGATGATGGATTTGAGACTGGGCATGTGTCTAAAACAATAAAATCTACCGGAAAATAGAATTTATCAATTTGCACTAACACATCCTCTACTATACCTCTTGGAATTTTTATAGAATGATCTGCCAATTGAAGTGTGACAGTAGTTTTCCTTAATTCTCCCAAATCCAGTTGTTTATACACAGAAAACGGTAAAAGGTTAACACTCGCACCAAGATCAAGAAGTGCATGTTCTACTTTTGTATTCCCAATAATACAAGATATTGTTGGACAACCAGGATCTTTGTATTTAGGAGGGGTTTCTTGTTAAAAAATTGAACTTACACTCTCTGTTAAAAATGCCTTATTTTGAACATGTAGTTTTCTCTTCACAGTACACAAATCTTTCAAATTTTTTGCATAAGATGGAACTTGCTTTATTGCATCTAGTAGTGGAATGTTAACTTTTACTTGTTTCAAAACCTCAAATATTTCAGAGTTTTGGTCCAATTTCTTAATTGGGTGTAATCTTTGAGGAAAAGGAGCAGTGGATGATTTCTTAATAGGGTTTAAATTATAATTTTCATCTTCTCCTTTATTTTTATCTTCATTATTTGGGGTCTGGGTTGACTCAACTTCTTGTTTCTTAAGGTTGATTGTTTTGTCAATTAGTTTTCCACTTCGTAAAGTGGTGACAAAATTAACATTTTCTGGTGCATCAGAGGAAATTTGACATTGCCCAGCAGGATTTTGCTGAGGTTGAGCAGGAAACTTTCCTTTCTCAACAGTTCTTAAGGAATTAGTTAAAGTAGATAATGTACTTTTAATATCATTGATGGCTTGTGACGTTTGGTTGTTGATGGTTGTTTGTCCTTGCATAAAGGCTTGTAAAGTTTCTTCAAGGCTTTTTATATGTGGTTTATTATGTTAGGTGAAATTGGAGTTGGGGTTTTTCTGGGTGGGAAAAGGTTGTGACACACTTTCATTTTTCCACTTAAAGTTTGGATGATTTTTCCAATTTTGGTTGTATGTTTTAGAAAAAGTTGATGGATATGAATTTTGAAAATTAGATAATGCATTTACTTGTTCATGACACATCTCTTTGAAAATAGGAATTTGTGGGCATTCATTAGTTACATGTCCATTAATGGCACAAATTTCACATATGTCATTATTTTGCACAAATTTTACTTCCTTAGGTTTCTTTAGTTGCAAACTTTCAACTTGTTTAGTTAAACTTTCAATTCTAGCATTTAGATCGTCTTCTTGACTTAAATTATATTTTCCTTTAGAATTTTCAAGCTTAAATCTAATTGAACCTTCAGAAGTCTTTTCATTATACCAAGATTGAGTTTTTTCAACTAGATGGTCTAAATACTCAAGTGCATCATCAGGATTTTTATCCAAAAATTCACCATTACACATCATTTCCATAAATTGTTTTGTTTCAGCGTTTAAACCTTCGTAAAAGATACTTATGGTTCTCCAAGTTTCAAAACCATGGTGAGGGCAAGCATTTAATAAATTCTTAAAACGTTCCCAACATTTAAAATATTGCTCATCACTCTTTTGGAAAAAATTCTTGATTTTTTTTAAAGCGTTCGTCTTATTAATTGGGAAGATTTTTTCAAAAATTCAGTTTGAATTTGTTGCCAAGATGTAATTGAGTTTGGTTTAAGAGAATTAAGCCAAGTTTTTGCTTTATCTTTAAGAGAAAAAGGAAATAACTTTAGCTTAATTGCTTCTTGAGTACACATTGGTTCATTAAATGTTGCACAAATTTCTTCAAATTCTTTTAAATGCAAGTAAGGATTTTCAGAGTCAAAACCATGATAATTAGGGAGCAATTGAATCATGCCATGTTTAAACCTAAAATTATCTGCATCTTGAGGGTACACCATGCATGATGGAACCGAATTTCGTTGGGGTTCAATAAATTCACGCATAGAACGCACATGCAAATTTTCAATATTGCGTCTTTCAAAATCATTTTGGTTTTGAACATTATCTCCATCAACACTTTCATTGTCGGTCATACTTGATGCAATATTTCTAAAATTAATGTTATAACCTCTTATTAAACGACCAGTTATAATATCACGAGTCCAATTATGCATACAAATAAATATAATACATTAAAGAGATAGGGAGAAGAACTCACAAACTTGTGAGTATAAACCTCACAACCGATGGATTTGTTCTCCGCAAAACCTCCCCGGCAACGGCGCCGAAAACTTGATAGCTCCTTGAGAGTTACGTACCCAAGTGTAGGTTGATTTCAAGTAATAAAATTTCTCGAGAGACCGAGTGTCGAATCACAGGGAGATTTGGAAGAAAAAGATATTATCTAGTTGAGAGGTTTCAATAAAGTAACAAAATACTAGAGCTTCGGGATTCCACTTTAGATAAAAATACTAGAGTTATGATCTTGGTTATCTTTGATAACTCAATCGAAATCTAACAATCAAGTGATTTCAATCGGAAGATATAACTTTGAGCACATATAATACTTTTGAAAAGTACCTTTAGACCTTCGAACAAGTTTATAAAATCAATACTTGATGTGTAAAACTAAGCATTTGTTGTGCCAATAAGTGTACAACAAATCAAAGTAATGACACATAAAAACCTCTCTTAAAAACTCTTCAAATGACTAAAGGATTGAAACTTTGAAAATCTTTATTGAATAACCAAGAACATTACTAATACTTTACTAAAGCTTCATCCCTAACTCTAGTAAAATATTTAGCTACTCATACTAATACAATAAGAACTCATATTTCTAAGAGAGATACTAGACTAAGATAGAAGGATTACAAGGAAAATGGGATGCCTTCAAGGGTTGCTAAAGGGTTCTTTATATAGGCCTCCAAATAGTGAATCATGGAGACTTTAGCAACCAATTCACGTGGCTTGTAAAGATCAGTAATTTAATTGTCCTTTCCCTCCGAATTTCATCTTTACTTCTGAATGAAAGTTGTAGGCCGTTGGATTAGCTTTCTAAGGAGTCTAATATCTCAAAAATCGGATCTCTAGATTGTGAGTTATGACCAGAATAGTGAAGTTGGTAAAACTGGATTGTTTTTCTCCGCGAATTTATGGTGGTCTCTTGAAATGCGGATATCTCAGCTTGCACAAAATCAACGTCTTTAATATTTTTACTGTGTCTTTATGAATTTCTTGTCTAACCAATGGCTTTGGTCTTGTGTAAATTCGACTTTTGTGTGAATTATGGTGAATTGTTTCCCAACATGTGTACTGAGATGGAAGAATTCTGAAGCCCTTGCATTGATTGTCATTTTGACCATTGAAGCCGGAACTTTTGACACTTCAGCCCTGAAGACAAGTTGTAGAAAAACGAATTAGTGATGAAATACAACTGGAATTGGTTCAATTGGTTTAGTGAGGCTCCAGATATTGTGCAAATACGAAAATGTGTTTTGAGTCCAAACATTGGACAGAAATGGAGTCTTCACTTTTGAGTACAAATACAATCCAATCTTGTAAAATTGGATCACTAAAGTGTCTTTAGTATTTAGTACATTGTCTTAGGTGTTCAATATCATAAAATTTGGATAAATATAACTCCACTTAAGACCTCAACAATATACAATAGACATAATGGTTAGGTTGAATTATACATATGCTTCTTATTTATATAGAAAACATAAATACTTATAACTAATTAGAAAGTGTGAAATTATATATGAATACGCTAAACAATACATTATAGTACACAAAATAATACACAAAATAGGTAAAATACATGCATACTTAAACGCTAATCAGTTCACATGAACGAATTTTCAAAAGGATGATTGTGGATTATTATTAGTGGCGGTATTGGCCCTCCCATCGAGTGGCTTGCTCAAAACAGAGTGATAATCCTGTATTTAATCATGGTTAATACTTAGGTATAAAATTGGCATTTTATTACTCCCCATCGGAGTCCCTATCGATTTTATATGGTCAAGTGGGAGCCGACTATTAATTTTTTGAAATTAAAAGTTTGTAATTGTTCTTGTTTGTAACTTGCTTAAATGTGTTTGCATAAACGTCCACACTCATCGTGGCTTATGTGAACTGTTTTAAGATGTCGGCCGATTTATGCTACGTATTTTTTTTGAGATTTTATACAAAGCATAATTGAAATTTTGTGATAATCTTTGCGAATCGATGTATGTATTGATGCAATGTATGTTTTATTTCAGTTCAGCATGTCGTCCCCTTTTAATCCACTGTTTTCGATACTTAAAGATAACAAATTGGAAGGTGAAAACTATGTTGATTGGAAACGTCACTTATTTGTTGTCCTAACCGCACAACAACACAAATGGGTTCTTGACACCCCCAAAGCCCCCTATGTCTACGGTTGATCCGGATGATGCCGAGAGGGAATATCATAGGGAGTGGATGAAATCCGATAAAATGGCTAGGTGTACCATCTTGGCTTCAATGTCAGATGTGTTGCAACACCAACACCAAGACATGGAATCCGCTTCTGATATGATGCTAAACCTTAAGGAAATTTTCGCTCATCAGAATCGTATGGCTAGGAAAATCACCATGCGAGATATGTTGTCGCTGAAAATGGTGGAGGGAACGCCCGTATGGGAACACGTTCTCAAGATGATGGGCTACCTTAACAAGTTAGAGGTACTTGGAGCGGAATATGATGAGGAAATGCAAGTTGATTTCGTTCTCCATTCTCTACCGAAAAGCTTTGAGTAGTTCCAGTTGAACTATATGATGAATAATCAAGAGTTCACGTTGGCACAACTCTTGCAAGCTTTGGTATCGGCGGAGACACTCATGGGACACCAAACTCAAGTCTTGGTGGCAAGCGGTCCGACTTCTTCCACACCGAAAGGTGGGAAGAAAAAGAAGACCAAAGGCCCGAACCAAGCTAAGGGTAAGGTGACTAATGAGGGAGGGGTCAAGAAAGCTACCAAAGGGAAGTGTTTCAACTGCGGTGAGAAAGGACATTGGAGGACGGCTTGTCCCAAGCCAAAGAAGGCCGGGAAGAAAGGTAATTCTCATGCACGTGTTGTTGAAACTTGTTTAGCAGCGTATGCCTCCCATTCGTGGGTAGTGGATACGGGAGCCACTGATCATGTATGTTTCACTTTACAGGGGTTCCGGAAAACCCGACAACTTAGTGCGAATGAGATCCTCATCACATTGGGCGATGCTACGAGGGTAGCGGCTGTCGCAGTGGAAGACGTGCACCTAGTTTTTGAAGATAGAGTTTTAGTATTAAATGATGTTCTTTATGTTCCCAGTTTTAAGAAGAATTTAATTTCGGTTTCTAAATTATATGTTGATGGATACTCAGTTTCTTTTAATAATATGGTTATTATTTTTCGAAACGATGAGTTCATCTGTTCGAGAACATTAGTGAATAATCTTTATACTATTAAAAATGCACACCACACACAAAATGCTTCTTATAGCACATTGACCATTTCTAAGAAACGAAAATTTTCTTCAACCGTGAACGAAACACTTCTATGGCATCTAAGACTTGGTCATATTAATCTAAAGAAAATTCAAAGGTTGGTGGCGGATGGCTCGTTGGAGTCTCTCCATGTTGAGCCTTTTCCAACGTGTGAATCTTGTTTAGAGGGGAAAATGACCAAGAGGGCCTTCGGGGCCAAGGGGAATAGAGCTAGTGAAGTGTTGGAAATCGTTCACACTGACTTATGTGGGCCAATGTCGGTTCAAGCTAGAGGAGGTTTTGAGTATTTCTTAACTTTTACGGATGATTACTCAAGATATGGGTACGTTTACCTTATGCGGTGTAAATTGGAAACCTTTGATAAATTCAAAGAGTTCAAAGTCGAGGTTGAGAAACATAGGGGAAAGAGTATCAAGTTCCTATGGTCGGATCGTGGAGGTAAATACCTCAGCAATGAATTTTTGACCTACTTGTCAAGTGAAGGGATTGTATCCCAATTGACCGCACCCGGTACCCCTCAACAAAATGGGGTTGCGGAACAAAGAAATAGAACTCTTTTAGAAATGATCAGATCCATGATGAGTTAATCGGAGTTACCCAAGTCATTTTGGGGCTATGCCTTGGAAACAGCGGCTCACATTCTAAACTTGGTGCCAACTAAATCGGTTCCTAAAAATCCCACAGAATTGTGGACCGGGCGTAAGCCTAGTTTGAGACACATAAGGATTTGGGGGTGTCCGGCATATGTGTTGGACAAGGAAGCTAGAAAATTGGATCCACGTTCGGAATTGAGGTTGTTTGTAGGATACCCTAGAGGAACGAAAGGGGGTATGTTCTATAGTCCCAAGGACCAAAGAATCGTAATTAGTACGCATTCTAAGTTCTTGGAAGAAGACTATGTGACCAATAGAAAGCCCAAAAGTGAGATTACCTTAGATGAAATAAAAGGGCCTAATCCTATACCAATGGTACAAGTTGATGTACCACTCGACACACCAACACAACCGGAGCCTCGCCGTAGTGGGAGGGTTGTGAGATAACCCGAGAGATTGATGTTCGTGGGAGAGTCTTCTGACTTGGTCCCCGGGGAGGATGAATTAGACCCATGGACATACGACGAAGCACTCCAAGATAAGGATGCGGATTCTTGGCAAACCGCAATGTAAGCCGAAATGGGTTCTATGGATAAAAATGAGGTGTGAGAGCTTGTTGAGCCACCCAATGGGGTAAAACCCATTGGATGTAAGTGGGACTACAAGAGAAAAAGAGGATCAGATGGGAAGGTTGAGACCTTCAAAGCTAGACTTGTGGCGAAAGGATATACTCAAAAAGAAGGGATCGATTATGAGGAAACCTTTTCGCCGGTAGCCATGCTTAAGTCAATCCGTATTCTCTTGGCGATAACTGCACATCTTGATTTTGAGATCTGGCAAATGGATGTCTAGACAGCTTTCCTAAATGGAAGTCTTGAAGAAGAACTCTATATGCGCCAACCCAAAGACTTTATTGAAAAAGGCCAAGAGCACCTTGTATGCAAGCTTAAGAGGTCTATATACGGACTTAAGCAAGCATCGCGAGCTTGGAATCAATATTTGATCAAGTAATAAAATCTTACAGTTTTGATCAAAATGAATTTGAGAGTTGTGTGTACAAGAAGTGTGTCGGAACTGCCGTGGTATTCTTGGTACTATACGTAAACGACATTTTGCTCATTGGAAACAATGTGACGGTGTTGTCAAACGTGAGGGTATGGTTGTCAAATCAGTTTGATATGAAGGACTTAGGGGAAGCCGGTCATGTCTTAGGGATCAAGATTACTCGAGATCGCAAGAAAAGAATGATCAGCTTATCGCAAGCTTCATACATAGATACTGTTTTGAAACTGTTTAGCATGCAAAATTCCAAAAAAGGTTTGGTACCTTTTAGACATGGAATTCATCTATCGAAAGAGACGTGTCCGAAGACACAAGAAGAGATAGATTGCATGAAAAGCATCCCATATGCTTCGGCAGTTGGAAGCCTCATGTATGCTATGCTATGTACGAGACCGGATATCTGCTTTGCCGTAGGTATAGTAGCACGATATCAAAGTAACCCCGGGAAAGAGCATTGGACGGCTGTTAAAAACATTCTGAACTATCTCAAGTGAACTCGAGATAGAATGTTGGTTTATCAGTCAGATAGTCTAATCCCCGTCAGTTACACAGACTCGGATTTCCAATCAGATATAAATTCCACATAAATCTACCTCGGGTAATGTGTTTCATTTGGGGAAGGAGCCATGATATGGTGACGTGTGCATCACTGATTCTACCATGGAAGCCGAATAAGTAACTGCTTATGGAGCAGTGAAGGAATCGGTTTGGCTCAAGATCTTCTAAGTGGACTTGGATAAAATTTTGAATTTGTCTAGCATTGTAATGCTAGGGCAGTTGCAAATTCAAGGGAACCAAGAGTCCACAAGGCCAACAAACACATTTAAGGATATACAATCTTAGACGAGAAATCGTTAAGAGAAGAGATGAAGATATGACAAAGATCGCATCGGAAGATGACCTAGTTAATCCTCTCACAAAGTGTCTGCCTCTATGTACATTAGAGAGACATGTGGGAGGAATGGGAGTCAAGTGTGTTGCCAATCTGCTTTGAGTATAAGTGGGAGAAATTATTAGGACATGTGTACAACATAGATATGCTGTAGTATACTTAAAAGCAGACTTTGAGTATAAGTGGGAGATTGTTAGGGTTATACTAGAAAGTATGCTTTTACTTTGTATAACTAAACTGAATCTTTGAGCTTTATCTGAAATAAATCTTTTATCACTGTGCTTTAGATAAATATGAATGTTATTTATTTATTGCAAACCGTTCATATAATAGTACAAGTTACACTATAGATAAATGTGGTGATCCCCGGATAACTCACAGCAAGATCACATTATCAGTTTCTTGTAACAAGTACTAAATTCACAACCTAGATGGAATTTGAACACCCTATTGGTAAACGGTTGATGTGTAGATCCCAGATTGGCTTATCTTGACCAAGGGATTGAACAAGTGCATGATAATGCATTGAAGAGGACCTACAGAGAGGTAATTCTTCCGTACTGATTTATGGGATGAAGAATTAGACCTCAGTGGTAGTTTATTTCTCAACCTCTGTCCCTTAAATAGGACTGTGTGTGATCCATGCGTGGAACTTTAATTTGTTACGGGTAGAGAGTCAATAAGACTCAATACTTTGCATCTTGGGTGACGCCATTGAGAACATAACAGTTGCTAAGATTTAATACAGAGGAACGTGTGCTTGGACAGTCTTGCATGATTAGTCCCCTTGGTGGGCTCTAAACGTTCGTCATACTAAATCTTGTAAGTGGAATTTGTTTCCTATATGATGATAAAGAAGAGCTGTCCTTACTTCAAGGATAAGATGTTAAATTAATTAAAGTGTTCAGTGGCTTGATTAATTAATGGACAAGAGAATTTTAAACACGAGAAATAATGACCGGGAGCCATATGATTGTAATATGGGTTAAGATGGATAGTGCAACATTAATCCTATAGTGGAGTGAGATTAATGTTAATGGGTTGAACGACATTGGGCTCAATGTTAGAATTCAAGGCCCATTAGGAGGTCCAATCTTAATTCTCCTAAAGGCCCCTCAAGTAGCCCAATTAAATGTCCAACAATGAATAAGGTGATTAAAATAAAAGAAATATTTTGGGCCCAAATTAGTTTGTATTTTTCGAAAATCCACAAAGAAGTTCTTGAGCCATACCGCCTCTTTCGCTGCTTCACAAGCAGCTACATACTCGGCTTCCATGGTAGAATCAGCGATGCATCTCTGCTTAACGCTTCTCCATGTCACGGCTGCACATCCCAGACAGAACACACTACCCGAGGTAGACTTTCTTGAATCTAAGTCTGATTGGAAATCCGAGTCCGTGTAACCGACGGGGATTAGACTATCTGACTGATGAACCAACATTCTATCTTGAGTTCGCTTGAGATATTTCAGAATGTTTTTAACAGCCGTCCAATGCTCTTTCCCAGGGTTACTTTGATATCGTGCTACCATGCCTACGGCAAAGCAGATATCCGGTCTCGTACATAGCATAGCATGCATGAGGCTTCCAACTGCCGAAGCATATGTGTTGGTCCCGAAATGAGTATAATCAGTGTATGGGGGGGGAATACACTGATGTTAGATTTTTCTGAAAGATTCAGAAAATACTCTAACACGCTCAGTCAGGATTTCCTGAATTACTCAGTATGCTGAATGTCCACAGGGGAAGCAGGGACCGTTCAGTAATGAGTCAGATAAGCTGAGTGTAAGTAAAGTGCTCGGAAGCTCAGTAGAGATAACAAACCTACTGACCACTCGGAAGCTAATCAGTTGGACTACTATCTCAGTGAGCTAGAGTACGTGCGGAAAGTGAGCCCTTAGTTTCTACTCATTTTTGTTTCTGAAAACGTTTTCTCTGAGTTTGCTTAGTAAATTGGTGGTTAAGGCTGAGTGCACAGTATTAAGATTCAAGATGATTGATTCAGTCCTGAATATAAAATCAATGCAGAATGTTCAGTTTAGTGTGATGACAGTTATGATCCTGAACAAGAATGTAAATCAGCACACAAGGGTCTTTTTAACGTGGTTCGGAGATAACCAACTCCTACGTCCACGACCTGATTTAACAGGAAGCTACCCTCAAAACCCTGAGGATAGGTACTTGGGTTTTACGTGCCAAGGGACACGGATAGCCAACTTCCTCTCTTAGGAACTGACCCCTGGGCGTTTTACAAGTCCCAGTCCTTCTAACCAACCAATCTCACACCTTGAGTGGTTTGGTATTCTTGGTTTCCAACTAAGATAGCTCTAGCAATACAAAACAATGCTAAATATTATAGCTATCGATCTAAGCAAATACAGAGTGAATCCTACTACAACACTAGGGAAATTTAATTGCAGAGTGTTGCTTATAGTATGCTTTGAGTGCTTGGATTCTTGAGAGCTTTCACTTGGAAATTTCCTGTTAGCCTTGAATGAGTGCAAGGCTCTCCATATTTATAGTCGAGATTCAAAATAGATCCATTGGAGGAGATCTACCCAAATCTTTCCTATTTTAGGGTGGTTGCAGGCTAGATGTACTGTTGACCTAATCACCATGCTTAATCTGGTAATTTTGTCCCGCCGCTTGCAACTTTGAGACGTATTAAATACCGCATTAAATGCTACGCAGACTCCGTACATACGTGTCAAAAGATCATTGGCTTTCCGTTTAAAATACGTGTTGACCTAAATTGCATCAGGGGTTTTGGGATCTAATCAAAATACTCAGATTGTCCCAACAATTTCCCCCTTTTTGATGATTCCAAAACCCTTAAGCAAATTCCTATTCATCTATACAATCAACTGACCTAGTCAGTGAAATAGGTTCAGTACCTTCTGACAAACTAGGCACTTAGTCTATAAGATGAAAACAAGGAATGTGTTAGTACAGTTCTTGATAAGGATACAGAAAAGTAAATTCAGGAGTCAACAAGAAGTTGTACTCAGGAAAATAAAATAACTTCATTGATTGATATAAGATTTACTGTTATCCTGAAGCTATTACAAATTCCTGAACAACTAACTCCTGATCTAATCTTCATCCTTATTCCAAGTAGCTTGAGGAATTTCATACATCTCCAAGACTCGGTTCAGGACCTGCTTCATCCTGTTCCGATCACCAACGGCCCCGACAACGCGTTCTACCCTGACGACTTCTTCAAATATTGCTTTCCGGTCCAGTTGCTTGGAGTTTCTGAAGAGTGGAGGAGGATACTTGATGAATTCCGGAGGAGTGATCTCTACACCTTCAGTGTCAGCATTTCTGATGATTTCAGCCCAGAGATCCGGATGCTCCTGTGCCATCCAGTGATGGAGTATGACGTCTTTATCTTCAGATTGATCGTCCCATAACCCCACCACATAGAATAGATAAGCCTACCTATTCCGGATTGGAATCCATACTTCCAGCATCTCAATCGGGATGAAATCCTCCACAAACTGAAGTGGAGGAGGACCTTGACCTGGATTGACCACCATCTTCCTCTGAGTCTTCATTCGAGATCCAGAAGGCACATATTTCTTCTTCTGAACCTGCGAAGTCAGGTACTCATTGGACTCTTTCAATCGTTGGATCTGACTGAGTAGCGAAATCTCCTTCATCTTCGCTAACTTCTCCGCCTCAGTCATCAACATCTTCTTTTGAGTGGTCATCCCAGGGTGCATTTGTTCCTCCATCTCCGTATACAATGGTTCCAGGGCAGGATCTTCAGAGGACCTCAACCTCTTTGGATCTGAGCCTTCAGCAGCTTCGATGGCAGCGACGAACCTGGTCCTTTTTCTGTCCGCAGCTTTCAGTTCAGGGGGGAAGATCTTCTTCTTGGCTTTTCCAGCAGTGATTTGCTTCTTCCCTTTCCCCTTTTTGGCATCATCGTCGTTGATATGGCTAACAACCTCGTTTACTGACTCCGCCAACAGGCTGAACTGACTGTCCATCTCAGTCTGCTTAGCCTGAATTTGCCCAACTTGCCCGGCCATCCCTCTCAGTCCAACACTGAGCTTATCAACAGCTGAATTGTGTTCAGCCTTCAGCTGTCCTTCGAATTTCGACATTCGGTTGTCCAGGGCAGAGGCAATCTCCATTTTCTCTTAGTTGGACATTTCACTCAGCAGCTCCGCCTTCAGTTTAGCCTTAAGCTTGGCCAACTTTTCATCAACCAGTTAATCAACCTTCTTAGTCAGTTGTTGATCAAGAAAAGTGGCAAGCTTATTCTCTTGCTGAGTTTGTGCATCAGAGACCATTTGATTGCAACTCTGAATGGCCCCTTTTGCTTGCTCAGTAATAACAGTGAGATCTACTGAGTGTTGTGCCTGAACTTCACCGAGAAGGTCGATTGCAGCATGCATATCCGTACCCATCTCGTTCAGATCTCGATCCAGCCTATCCATCTTCTTCTTCAGAATTTCAGAATTTGAACTGACCCTACTTGTTTTTCGCTCAACGAGGATTACCCTTCTGTGAAGATTGGCAAGGACTCTGGGGTGATCCATTTTCCTTTTACTCGGACCAGACCTGTTGGACCCTCTCCTGAAGCCTCCGCAGTCCCGGGTCCCAGGAGTGCTTCATCGGCCGGTGCACTGACCCCTTCAGTGCCACCTTGCTGAATGTCATCAGCAATCATAATTACTTCCTTCTCCTTCTGAGCTTTCAAACCAGACTGATCCTCCCCTACTTCTTCTTGCTCGGGCTAAGGATAGATGCAGTGGACAGTTTTGATAAAGTCTACCATCTTGATCAAGTGATGTAAGGAACTTACCTCAAAATGATCGAAAAGAGCAGCTTCAGAGTCAACCATTTTGTCCCATCCTCTCGATTCTCTGAGCTGACTTAGTTCAGGCCAAGTGGCATTCCTGATCGTGGCGTAAGTGCAAAGTTGCACAACCGCCTCCTTCTGAGCATCTGAGAGGTCAGGAAACCTCTTTTCCACCATTTCCGCAGCCATTCCCCTTGCCACAATCTCAAAATCAGGCAATGTGTTCTCATCAGGCGCAGGGAATGGCCATGGGACTTCAGCCTGAACCTCTTCAGCAACCTCCTTCTCAACTCCTTCTACCTGAGCGGGTTCCCCCTGATGCTCTCCCGAGTGGGCCTCCAAGGCTTGATATGTTGATGCAATGTTGAGGATCAGTGGATTCGGATCTGGGGATGCAACTTCCGGAATGGCAGAGATGGGAGCAATTTTAAGAGCAGGTTCCCCCTCCGGCGTTGCATGCTGAATCACTTCTTCAGCAGCCTTCTCTTCCACAAGCTTTTTTTTTCGCTCCTCTGACCCCGAATATAAAAATTTCAGCTTCTGTTGCTTAGGTCCAGAGGGCTTGGATTTGTCCTCCGCTGGCTTCGCAATAAGGGCCCCTGAAGATTTGCTCGTCTGTGCCTTGACTCCTCCAGTCGTGCTCGCCTAAGCCTTCTTCTTCTGGGTTCTTAGTCTCTTTTTTGTGCCAGCATCACCGGAGTAAGCTCTGAAGAGGTCGATTTTCGCTGGAATCTCGAGTGATTGAGCCTGATCCACGTCACCGAGATCCAAGGTTTCCAAGATCAGAGAAATCTTGGTGCCAAAGTGCATCTTGGCCTCAAATGTCGCCTGACCCTCCGGCGAGTACTTGATCTTGTTGGTCTCAGCTACCAGTAGATGGAGAAAGTAATCCTCCCAGTGAAAGTTGTGCATTGAGGCGTCTGAGATTGCCATCATGGTATATAATTTCGGTCGGGAGATCTATTCCAACCCTCCAGCAATCCCCATCACCCCTTGACTAGTCAGGTCGAAAAGGTGACGATTCTCAGTCCTCAGGACGGACTTGTTCAGACCCAACTTTAGGACCATGTCTCCATCGCAGAGAGACTGGAGATAGTCCTTCTCAGTCACAAACCCGTAGTCGATAGGGCTTCATCCAGAGTGGGGAAGATTAAACACCTCCTTAATCTTCTTCCTAATGTTGAGAGTGACCCACTTCCTGGTCATCTCATCTTCACCATTCTTCCCTTTTACGCAAGAGGTCAGCGGAATGCAGGTCTCCCACTCCTGAGAATCCTTGTTCTGCGCCATTTTGATGTAGAAAGCAGCAATAAGGCGAGGATGAAGTCTCTTGGGTTTTGCTGTGATAAACTGTAGAAGTCCTGCCTTTTCAAAAAGTTCTTTCACAGGCAGAATGTCAGGATGGTTAGAAGTGAAATCTCCCAACGTTTCGAAGATGGAAAAGATTCCCAAAGAACGAATCTACAGAAGGTGAAGCCATAGATGAAGTTGAAGATGTGAAGGAAAGCAAATAGCAGAGAGAAATATAGCAAGAAAAGATTTAAGTGCGTAAAGATCGCAATACCAAAAACTTCTCTTATATATACAAAAATTCAGTTTTAATCGGATGGCTCAGAAAATAAACACTTATGAGATTCAATGGTCAAGATTAAGAGGCAAGATGCATGGAGCCTCTTCGGTTTTCAATAGTAATGAGTTAAAACTTTATCGAAAACTGTTCCCGCCCACTGTGCATTAAATGCGCGTCAGAGCTTGTCCGTATTTAATTCAAATAATTTTCATTGAAGAATAACTGGATATTAAATGAATGGCTAGGATTAAATGACAAAATAATTTGATTTGACAAAATGGCAAACAATATCAAGGATGATGCAAGCAAGATAAGATGACTAGATATAAATCGGGAAACATACCAGTCAGTCAGATTTGTATTCTGACTGATACCACATGTGACCTATCAGGGTGACAAACCCTGAATTCAGTGTCCTAAAACATATTCAATCTATACTGATATCCTTTTCATACTGAATGTTCCCCCTACAACCATTCACATTCTCTCTTAGATTCCTTCATCCTGAGTCCTAGTTAGTCATTCCCCCTGACCTTGCGCATTCTGATTAGAGATTCAGATTGAATCTCCTAAGCCTGGCTCAAGGAGTCCTAACTCTACTGATAACTCAACAAATCTGGTTTCAGGCAAAGCCTTAGTCAAAATGTCAGCTCTCTGTTTATCAGTAGGGACTCTCTCCATCCTGATGTCCTTCTTTTCAACATGATCTCTGATAAAGTGATGCCTGATGTCTACATGCTTACACCTTGTGTGTAAGACTGGGTTTTGGGATATGGTAATGGCACTACTATTGTCACAATAAATTGGGACTTCAGTGGCCTCAATTTGGTAGTCTCTCAGTTGCTGTTTCAGCCAAAGGATCTAAGAACAACAACTGCCTGCCGCCATATACTCAGCCTCAGTAGTAGACGTTGCAACACTGGTTTGCGTCTTAGAAAACCAAGAGATCAGTTTACTCCCTAGAAACTGACATGTGCCTGTAGTTGATTTCCTATCATGCCTACAACCTCCATAATCTGCATCTGAATAGCCAGTCAGTTCTAGATTGTCATCAGAGGGATACCAAAGTCCTAAATTGACTGTACCCTTTAGGTATTTCAATATCTTTTTGGCACTCTCTAGATGACTTTTCTTTGGATCAGACTGATACCTTGCACAAACTCCGACTGCATAAGTGATGTCAGGATGACTTGCAGTCAGGTACAATAAGGATCCTATTAGTGCCCTATATTCAGTCTGATTTACTGAGACTCCTTCTTTGTCAGGATCCACCTTCTCATTTGTGTTCATGGGAATACGTGAGACTTTGCTGGACTGAACTCTGAATTTCTGAATCAAGTCCCTCGCATATTTAGACTGATTAATGAAGATTCCAGAGTCAGATTGCCTGACTTGGAGACCCAGAAAGAAGTGCATTTCTCCCATCATTGACATCTCAAATTTCCCAGTCATCAGCTTGGAGAATTTCTCACAAAGCTTCAGATTAGGAGATCCAAATATTATGTCATTCACATAAATCTGAACCAGAAGAATGTCCTCCCCTTTGGATATCTGGAAGAGGGTCCTGTCCACTGTTCCTTTCACGAACCCGTGGTCTATCAGGAATTGGGAAAGTGTATCATACCAAGCTCTCAGAGCTTGCTTCAGGCCATAAAGAGCTTTCTTCAGGTGATATACCTTGTCACCAACTTCGAACCCTGGAGGTTGCTCAACATAGACCTCCTCGTTCAGTACACTATTCAGAAAAGCACTCTTTACATGCATCTGATACACTTTGAACTTCTTGAATGTTGCATATGCCAGAAATAACCTGATTGCTTCCAACCTTGCGACCGGAGCAAAGGTCTCATCATAGTCGATACCCTCGGCCTGAGAGTAACCCTTTGCCACTAGTCTGGCCTTATTCCGGACAACAACATTCTTTTCATCCCTCTTGTTCTTAAAAACCCACTTGGTGCCAATAACATGTTGACGCCTAGGTCTCTCAACTAACTCCCAAACCTGATTCCTCTCAAACTGATTGAGCTCATCCTGCATGGCTAAGATCCAGTTGGGGTCAGCAAGAGCTTCTTCTATGCTCTTA
>JAPKLY010002478.1:0-21173 GCA_026898435.1 Prunella vulgaris | reverse complement strand
TTTTGATCTATCAAAACTTTCTTTCTTTTCAAACATTTTAGGAGTAGAAGTACCTTGATTCCTATTCTGAACATTTGCTTTTAACCTATTAGCTCTATTTTTCAAAAATGAATTGAACTGCTTGGTTAATAAAGAAATGTTGTCGGAAGTGTCGGAACATATTTCAAAACATTCATCATCCGAATCAACTTCAGTAACAAAAGAAATGTTTTTAGAACTAGAAGCATCATTTTTCAAAGCAACAACTTTTTTATCAGAATTAACTTCATCTCTTTGCTCAAAATTCATCTCATAAGTTTTTAAAATACTAATCAATTCATTAAGACTTATAAGATCAGTGTTTTTGGCTTCTTCAATAGCACAAATTTTTGCATCAAAACATTTTGGTACGGTTCTTAAAACTTTATGGACTAATCTTGTATTAGAGATAGGTTCACCCAAAGAATGTGATTCATTAGAAATCTCAGTGATCCTTTCACTATACGAAGATATATCTTCATCATCTTTCATTTTAAGATTTTCAAATTTTGTACCTAACATTCTAAGCTTAGTTCTACGAACACTCTCAGAACCTTCGCAATGTTCTTGCAAACGGTCCCAAGCATCTTTTGCTGACACACAATTCGAAATGATCTTAAACATAGATACATCGGTTGATGTAAATATTGCATTAAGGGCTTTCGAATTGTAGTTAGCAACCGTTACCTCATCATTTGACCATTCAATTTCTCGTTTGGCACACGCTTCATGATCATCATCGGCTGGATGTAGAGGCTGAGTCCAACCATAAAGTACACTCCTCCATGCTCTTTCATCAAGAGACTTGATATACATCCTCATCTTTGGTTTCCAATATGAATAATTGGAGCCATCTAAGATAGGAGGTTTTAGTGCGGGAGTTAATGGATATTCCATTGCAAAAATACACAAACACAGGATCTTAAACTAAGTGTGTCTAGTTTGTGGCTCTGATGCCACTTGAAGGGTGTGGTGCGTGAGATTAAAAAGTTTTAGAGAAGTGTTGTTAAAAATGTCGAGAATATAAAAGACAACACTACACAGCGGAAGACTTAAACGCACACTTTTGCAAAGGGATATCAAAATTTTCATAGGCTATACAAAATGTATAGACTATGCTGCTTCATTAGCAGGAAAACTTCACTATAACTTGTAGTGAGATAAATACAAGGTTTACACAAGAAACCTAAATTCAAGGCCGCGCAAGACCTACACAAGATCGCACAAGGATCTAAACAAGACCTATAAGAATAGACCTAAACAAAACCTAACACGTCTACGTTCAGCCAAACGGATTGTTAGATTTAAACAGTGAATGTTGTGAACAATGCCGAGACAAATGTTCCCAACATTCTGATGAACCGTCTATAACCTATAATCTAGTGAATGACACATGATCCGTTCAACTCTAAATTATATCTTTCGGTCATACAAAAAATAATGAAATGGTGCTCTATTTATAGACGTGATAATTGAGCTCTCCACTCCACAATGAAGCCAAGTAGTGGGCTTCAAAATAACCACCCATGATGATAACTTCCAAGTTAGTGGATACTCCTCTACTCAAGCTATGGAACCGCCTGACGTTTCTGGAACCTTCTGGGACCTTCACGTCTTCAACTACCATGCCTAGACAAATAACATAACATGGAAAAATCATTAGGAAAGTTAGTAGAAAGGGCGAATTCTGATGTTGTCTAAAATGATGGCAATACATTGCATAACATTTTTCGTCAACATCAACAATTATCAACATCCCCAAGAAGATCCTGAAGCATTACTGATAGCCTTGACCCAAAATGGGGATTTTTGTCAAGGACTATCCTGTCTCCATCCACCCTCACCTTCTTCGATTCCTGGACAAGCTTCTGAAGGAAAAACTCCTCCCAGTCGATCAGAGCATTATCCACCACGGCAGCCAAACCCCTGATCTGGTCCATGCCTCCCATGAAGCCCATGATACTCTGAACGACTACCTCGAACAAGATCTTGTACTCCAGATTCAGTAGCTTCTTATTCATTGTGCTGTAGATTGTTGTAGGAACGATCAGATACTCGTTCATACAATCCTGCTCCTCGCCAGCCCTGTAAGCAGTCAAATCCGCCAACTACTTCTCCTCAGTAGAATGAGGCAGATTGTAAGTCTTCCTGATTAGATCCCTGACATGGATCCTCTCAGTGAAGTGTTGGACCACCTTCTTCCCATTCTTCTCCACAGTCCGCCTGAGTGGAATCACTGATTCCCACTCATCTTAAGCATTCATCTTCATGTTGGTGTAGAAGGCTATGATCTGATGTGGGCAGGTCTTGGCTTGCTTTTTAGTGACGAAGTCTAGGAGCCCAACCTGATTGATTGCTCCATAAACTTGAGAAAGCTCCTTGATGGTGGATCGATGAGAGAAATCCACCAACCACTTGTAAGACACCTTCGATTCCACCTCATTGATGGCAGCGTGGAATCTCCGAGTATCTTCAAGAGATTGAGCAGCAGAAGAAGCCATGGATGCAAGGAAATAAGAGAGATAAATTGCAGAAATGTTTGGGTTAGGAAAATATGAGTGCGCAAATTGTGCACAATGAATAATCCTTCCTTTTATACCCAAAAATTCAGTTTTAATGGATGGTTTTGATGAAAAGTCTTTTGAAATTCAACGGGTTAGATGAAGGGGTATATCCGGAATAAAAACTTTACCAAATTCAGGTTTCAAAGTTAATAATTCAAACTTTATGGAAAACTATTCCCGCCCACACTTGCATTTAATGCTTATCAGAGGAATGTTTGAAATAAATACGCATTTTACATTTAATAAAAACTGAATAATAAATGAACGGCTGGGATGTGAGTTAAAAACCCTGTGATTAATGTAGTGTCAGACATGATCAGAAATGATGCAAGCAAGTCATAATTAAAGCAAAGGTTCAATAATACATACCAGCCAGTCAGATGTAGAAACCTGACTGATACCTCTGAGACTGATCAGGGTGACAAGCCCTGAGCTCTGTGTCCTGAACCTAACTTCATATCAGACCTGAAGATTCTAATCCTGATGTATGTTCCCCCTGAAAGCCATCCATCTCTCTGCAACCTGATCCTGAGTTAGCCATTCTTCCTGACCACCTTGTTCAATCCTGAACTGAGGCTCATACTGAGCCATCTACTCCTGGGTCAAGAAGTCCTAACTCTACTGACAGCTCAACAAACTTGGTTTCAGGCAAAACCTTAGTCAGGATGTCAGCTATCTGCCTGTCAGTAGGGATCCTCTCCATCCTTATATTCTTCTTCTCAACATGATCTCTTATGAAGTGATGCCTGATGTCTACATGCTTACACCTTGTGTGTAAGACTGAGTTTTGGGATATGGCAATGGCACTATTATTGTCACAATAAATTGGGACATCAGTGGCCTCTATTTCGTAGTCTCTCAGTTGTTGCTTCAACCAAAGAATTTGGGAACAACAACTGCCTGCCGCCATATACTCAGCCTCAGTAGTAGACGTTGCAACACTGGTTTGCTTCTTAGAAAACCAAGAGATTAGTTTGCTCCCTAGAAACTGACATATGCCTGTAGTTAATTTCCTATCAAGTCTACAGCCTCCATAATCAGCATCAGAATACCTTGTCAGTTCTAGGTTATCATCAGAGGGATACCAAAGTCCTAAGTTGACTGTACCCTTCAGGTATTTCAGTATCTTCTTGGCACTCTCTAGATGACTCTTCTTAGGATCAGACTGATACCTTGCACAAACTCCGACTGCATAAGTGATGTCAGGACGACTAGCAGTTAGGTATAATAAAGATCCAATCAGTGCCCTATATTCAGTCTGATTCACTGAGGTCCCCTCCTTGTCAGGATCCAGCTTCTCATTTGTGTTCATGGGAATACGTGAGACTTTGCTGGACTGAACTCCAAACTTCTGAATCAAGTCCCTCGCATACTTGGACTGATTTATGAAGATTCCAGAGTCAGTTTGCCTGACCTGAAGACCTAAGAAGAAGTTTATTTCTCCCATCATTGACATCTCAAACTTCCCCGTCATCAGCTTTGAGAATTTCTCACAAAGCTTCAGGTTAGGTGATCCAAATATTATGTCATCCACATAAATCTGAACCAAGAGAATGTCCTCCCCTTCGGTGATCCTGAAGAGGTTCCTGTCCACTGCTCCTTTTACAAAGCCGTGGTCTATTAGGAACTGGGAGAGTGTATCATACCAAGCCCTGGGGGCTTGCTTCAGGCCATAAAGAGCTTTCTTCAGATGATAAACCTTGTTACCAACCTCGAACCCTGGAGCTTGTTCCACATAGACCTCCTCGTTTAGTACACCATTCAGAAAAGCACTCTTTACATCCATCTGATACACTTTGAATTTCTTGAATGTTGCATAAGCTAAGAACAACTTGATTGCTTCCAACCTTGCAACTGGTGCAAAGGTTTCATCATAGTTGATTCCTTCGGCCTGAGAGTATCTCTTAGCCACCAGTCTGGCCTTGTTCCTGACAACAACATTCTTCTCATCCCTCTTGTTCTTGAAGACCCACTTGGTGCCAATCACATTTTGACGCCTAGGTCTCTCAACTAACTCCCAAACCTGATTCCGCTCAAACTGATTGAGCTCAACCTGCATGGCTAGGATCCAGTTGGGGTCAGTAAGAGCTTCTTCTATGTTCTAAGGCTCCTGATCACTCAGAAAGCAACAGAACATAGCACTCTCACCGAAGGACAGCCTTGTCCTGACCCCCTCATTGACATCACCAATGATGTCAGCCAATGAGTGATCATCTAGCCACCGCCTCCTGCTGACGGCCGCACTGGGAGCTGCTGACGTTCCCTCACCTGATCCTAAAATGTTAGTCTCCACAATAACAGGCAAAGAAGCGGAATGAGCAAGAACAGGGGATACTGAGTCATTTCATAAGGGTTGTACAACATCAGGGACATAGTTTCCCCTACAGAGTTGGACTCAGTAACTGTCTCAGGTGCAGAAGCTTCATCACCGACAGTACGTACCTCAGGTTGAGTCTGTGCCTCCGTCTGAGACTCAACATTCTCCGAGGCTGGGGCTTGTTGAGGGTTGGCCTGAGGTCTATCCTGATCATCATCATCCCCTCCCTTGGGAGCATTCACCATTTTGATCTTGAATTCAGGATTCTTCAAGCTCAGTCTTGTCACCCTCTTGGTAACCCCTCAGTGTTAGGACTCGGAACCTGTTTTCTACGCACTGATGCAGTCTCATCAAACACAATATGAGGTGTTTCCTCTACACAAAGGGTCCGACAGTTATACACCCTGAAAGCTTTGCTGGCTGAGGAGTATCCTAAGAAAACTCCCTCATCAGACTTGCTATCAAAGGCTTTAAGCTGGTCTTTCCCATTGTTTAGGATGAAACACTTACACCAAAAAATATGGAAATAGGAGATGCGAGGCTTCCTTTTATTCCAAGTTTCATAAGGTGTCTGAGCATGTTGTTTGTTCAGCATAGATCGGTTCTGAGTGTAGCAAGCAGTGTTGATTACTTCAGCCCAGTACTTCTTGGGCAGTCCTGACTCAGCCAACATGGTCTGGGCAGCTTCCTTCAGGGTCCGGTTCCTTCTCTTAGCTACCCCATTCTGCTGAGGGGTCCTGGTTGCAGAAGTCTCATGAGCAATACCAATGTCAGTACAAAAATCAGTTATAATTGAGTTAATAAACTCAGTTCCCCGATCTGATCTGATCCTGACGATGCTCTAACCCTGTTCACTACTCAATTTCTTGAGTAACTCTGGAAGCTTGACCCGAGTCTCCTTCTTGTTCAGCAAGAAAATAACCCATGTGTACCTGGAATAATCATCAACAACAACAAGGGTATATTTCTTACCATGCATGCTGACAGGAGTAATCGGACCAAAGAGATCCATGTGCAGGAGCTGAAGCACTCTGTCAGTTGAGAAGACATCTTTCTTCTTGAATGAAGCTTTCACATGGTCTTTGCTAAAAACTTCATTGGGTAGACCCTCTACAAGAGAAAGTCGAGAGATTTTGTTAATAATCTTGAAGTTTAAGTGACTCAGGCGTTTATGCCAAAGCAAACTGAGCTCAGAAGAGCTCTTAGCGACCAAACAAGTTTCAGGAGAGCTGCTCTTGAAATCAGCAAAGTATACATTCCCTCTCCTGACACCTGTTATCAATACCTGCAGTGTAGTTTTGTCCTTCACAAGACATATGTTATATGTAAACTCTACACTATAACCTCGGTCACAAAACTGACTGACCGAAAGCAGGTTATGCCTAAGTCCCTCAACATAGGATACATTAAGCACTCTTACAGAACCAACAACAAGGGTACCGAATCCTCTGGTGAAACTCTTAGAGTTGTCACCAAAGGTTACCTGCGGGCCTTCCTGAGCTACGTAGTCCTGAAAGAGATCACGAAATCCGGTCATGTGCCTGGAACATCCTGAGTCCAAGTACCAGTCCTTCATCTGATCCTCCTTCCTCTTCTTGTAGCCCGCAGCGACCTGAAAGAATCAGGCCTCAGGTACCCATCTCGTATTGGGTCCTATAGTGTCAGCCATACCCTTCGGGATCAAGATCAGTTTAACAATTCTGATGGCATTAGAAGTGTAAACCTGTTTCCCTGAAACATCAACATACACTGTCCTCTTCTTCCTTTGTGCCTGGGAAGTTGAGGGTGTATGTGTGTCAGCCTGAGTCTCAGGAGCCCTGGATTGATTCCTGGGGGCGGGGCCTCCTGTTCCTCCTTAGCCTGGGTGCATTGGGCTGAGATCTGTCCTGGGAAGGAGCAGCTCGGGCCTGATCTCTAGGCACTTGAGGTCTGGCCTGAGTGTTATCGGAGTCAGGTCTCCGTTGCCTTTCAGGGGCCATTTGGTTTGTCCTTCTCCTCTGAGGATTGGGATGCTCCTGATGGACCCTGTGCCCTGTCTGAGGCCTCTGGACCTCAGTATTCCTTGGCCTTGCCTGAGGCCTCCCCTGACCAGAGTTCCTTCTACCCTGAGCATTCTGAGGCCTAGCTTGAGAAGTGCTGGGGGCAGAGTTCTTTCCGGCCTGAGGGTTTCTAGGCTGAGCCTTGGAGTTCCCTTGGTCTTTCTTCCTTGGCTCAGGATGAGGAGCCTGGCCTTTCCCTTAGGTTTTGGCCTGGGTTCCTCAGTCCCTTGCCTGACAGGTTCAGGCACTTTCTCTTTCCCTTTGCCTTTATCCTGACGAGCAACACTTAGACTCTTGTCGTCAGTTTGGGCAGGGACAAACTTCTTCTGAGAGTTTCTCCCTGAAGCACCTCTCTTCTTCTTGCCCTTTGGGTCTTTAGAGGCATCATAGCCTAACCCAGCTTTAGCACCATCGGTCAGCTGAGAGAAACTTGTTAACTCATCAACCACTTGGGTAGATGTGTGTAACTTCTTCAGCTTTTCCTCAAGGTGCCCATTCTACTTTTTTAGGGCCTCAATCTCAATGGTGTATTGAAGCACCAACTTCTGATGAGCATTCTCTTTTGAGATCGGCTCAAGATCCCAAGCAGTTTGCTCAGAAAAAAGGCAAGCTTGCCACTCAGTTTCGAACATCCCTCTCAGAGCAATTCGCTCAATCATTTGATGTTCCTGAGCAAGGAACAAATCAGTATCACGAGTCTCAATCAGTGAGCTGATTACACCATTGAGTCTTTCAACCACCATTGGAGTCTCATCATGCCTATTCCGGGTATGAAGCAACTCTTCCTGGAGGTTTACTAACCTCAAGGCTTCCTCAGTATCTCTCGTCCTGAGAGACTCAGTTAACCGATCGTTTTCCCCACTCAGTTGTGCATTCACATCCACTGTGTGAATATGAGTCTCCTGCAGCCTTGAGAAATCGACCATCAATTGCTCTAAGGCGAGCTGAAGGTCGAGATCCCTTGTTGAATCTGAGCTAAGCTCAGGTGCGTGATCAGGAGAAGAGGCAGAAGAACATACCTCATCATCTGCCATCAGGCAGAGATCATCATACTCCTCATCGGAGAAGAGTTCAGGGGACCGGCGTCCTGGGCCATCTGAATCTGAGGAATCCTCAGCTAGCATTGCTCTCCGGTCTGATGCCCTGAGCTCTCTCTTGGCTCTCCGATCTTCTCGCTCACGAGCACTGAGCTCCGGACAATCATACTGATAATGTCCGGTCTTCTTGCAGTGGTAACAGTGATCTACATCACTAGCAAACTTTTTGTCAGTGTACCTCTTTTCTGACGATTCCCTCCGGCTCCCCGATGATCTCTCAGGCTTGGAGCTGGATCTTCAGGGATCAGCATCGTCTCTCCTCTTGGAGCTTTTCTCATCTCTGCGCCGTTCAGACTCGTCTCTTTCTCTCCTGGAATCTGAACCCCACATCTCTTCCCTCCGGGGGCTCGATCTCTTGGGGCTGGAATACCAACGATCACGGGTGTCAGTATAAAACTTCTTATACCTGCCGAATCAAGAGTTCAGTTTCTCGAAACGCCGTGCCATCAGGCTGTACTCTAGGGCTAGCCCATCCTTGCTCATATCTCTGAGTGATTTCAAGCCAGATCCAGCCTCAAGCTCAGGAGTAGCTTTAAGAGCCACGCTCTTTTCCTTTTCAGGTATCTTCTCCTCACTTACATCCTCACTGACAGCACCCTTCTTCTTCCTCTTATCGAGGTCGAATTCCAGAGCCTTTAACTCTGAGAATAGTGAGAGTAAGGAATGTTTGTGAGGTCCTGAGTGTTCTTCAACAAGATCACTCATGTGTCCCATCTTTCAGGGAGACAGTTCAGGATTTTAGATGACACCTCCCTCTTGGGAAAGTCATTCCCAAGGGTTGCTAGCTCGTTCATAATCTTAATGAACCGAGCTTCCATCTGATCGATGGACTCTCCTTCTAACATTCGAAAGGCCTCGAACTTCTTGATAGCCAAATCCCGCTTGTTCTCCTTGTTCTTCTCTGAGCCCTCGCTCATCTCCTTCAGGGCATCCCAGATCTCCTTCGCAGTTGTCAGATGCATGAGCCTAACCAAATTCTCGTAAGAAACAGTGTGGAGTATAATGTTCTTCGCAACATTATCCAGTCCGATTTGCTTAATCTGATCAGCAGTAAGCGCGGACCTCTCCACAGACTCATCTCCGGCTACCGGAAAGGGACATTGCCAGCTACAGGCCAGGCGGTCTAAAGATTCCTCATGAATCTGATGGGACCATGCTCAATCACCTTGGGCATCTGATCATGGATGGAGTAGAGATGTGCCAGAACCCTGAATTTCCAATAGTCATAATTATCAATAGAGAATTCAGGAAGATTGCCCTCGAGTAATTTAGAATCGGATGCCATGTATGCAAGTTTTCAGAAATCGAGATCTGTTCAGTTTACCACCAAAAGTTTCTCCTCAGAAACTGTTGGTAAACAAGTCAGTGGTCTTTTGAACCACTGCTCTAATACCACTTGTTGGTCCCGAAATGAGTATAAATCAGTGTATGGGGGGGAATACACTGATGTCAGATTTTCCCGAATACTCAGGAAAATTCTCTTTCAGACTTAGTCAGGAAGCTCCTGATGTATTCAGCAAACTGATGGTCCTCAGGGGCAGCAGGGACGGATCAGTAGTGAACCAAATAGGCTAAGTCAGAGTTGTGCTCTCAGAAGCTCAGTAGAGATAACAATCCTACTGACCGCTCGGAAGCTAGTCAGTTGGGCTACTATCTCAGTAAGCTCAGTTTAGTGCGGAATGTGAGCCCTTAAGTTTCTACTCGTTTTAGTTCCAGAAAACTTATCAGTTTGCTTAGTGAAAACGTGGTTAAGGCTGGTGCACAGTTTTAAGGTCAGGATGACAAAGTCAGTCCTGATGGTTTTCCAAAATAATGTAAGTATGCTTCAGTTTAAAATGATGACAGTTATGATCCTGAGCAAATAGTAAATCAGTGCACAGGGGACTTTTTAACGTGGTTCGGAGATAACCATCTCCTACGTCCATGACCAGATTGAACAGGAAGCTATCCTTAAAACCCTGAGGATAGGTACTTGGGTTTTACGTGCCAAGGGACACGAGTAGCCAACTTTCTCTCTAAGGAACCAACCCCTGGGTGGTTTTACAAGTCCCAGTCCTTCCTACCAACCAACTCACAACCTGAGGGGTTTGGTATTCAAGTTTTCCAACTATTGTGTATTGATTCTTCTAACAAATTGGTTCTAAGGATAGGATCAATACTTTAAGCAAAATACAGAGGAGATTCCTACTACAACACTAGGGAAATTTAAGGTTTCAGAGTGTTGCTTCAAATGAACTTTGAGTGCTTGAAATCTTGAGAGTATTTCTTGGAAATTTCCCGTTAGCCTTGAATGGGAGCAAGGCCTTCTGTATTTATAGGGAGGTTTGAAATAGATCCGTTGGAATTGCTCTGTTTCAAACCTTCCTATTTAGGGTAGGTGCAGGTTCTGGTTGTCCTTGTCTGATAGAGACCATACCTAGTATGGCAAAGTTTCTGATCTGCCGCCTGCACCTTTGAGAAGCATTAAATTATCTCAGTCTTCGTACATACGTGTCACCTTCTTACTGGTCGCTTGTTCAATGACCAGTTTGTCGGCATTGAATTTACTGATCCTCGTACATTTATAACTCTGAGTTCCTCGTTCTTTACTCAGCATAAATGTTTATCTTATGTTGGAGACTCTGACATTCTTTCTGCTTCATCAGACTTCCATTCGCACGTGTAACCTTTGGGTCTTAGGACTTACAAGTATCAGGATAACTGATACTAAGCCCAAGTCAGGACTTATGAATATCAGTAAGACATTCAGCCTGATCAAGGTTACTTGTGCCCTCACTGATAGAGACTTCCCTGAGCATGCTTAGTCCACTCAGTTCTGTCAGGATCAACGGTCTTCTTCAGGATGGCTTCTAGGCATCTTCAGGAGTCTTTCTAGGTTTTTCAGGTTCAGCTTTAGGATGATCAATGCCTTCAGGGTTGGAGATACTTCAGATTTCAGACTTCAAAGACGTCTCCATCAGTCTTCACTCCACAGTACGTTCCCCCTGAACTGAATACCTGTGAATAGAAAATCTATTCTAACCTATCTATCCTGAGCCTATCATCCTGATCGAACTATACTTAGGCATATTCACCAAGGGGTTTTGGGATCTAATCAAAACACTTAAGATTGTCCCAACAAGTACCAACTTTCCCAGCTCCGTGAGAAATATCGGATTCCACTCGATATTTTCTTGTATGAACCACAGAAGAATGAGCGAGCTTCCAGCCGGGCTGACCGCTATCAACGTGCATACCCTTGAAGCTGGTTTGACTTTACCCTTACACCCAATCATCGGCCAGTTTCTCTTTGACTAACCTCGCCATTATTCAGCTTACTCCCAATGCTTGGAGCAACTTGTTGGCGACATTGGCGATCTTTGGATTGGAAGGGTATGAAAACCGCTTGACCACAGCGGAGATTAATGAGCTTTTCACCGTAACTCGGCAAGAAAAGGATGGCAAGGGATACTATTATCTTAAAGCTCGCCCAGGTGAAAAGTTCTTAGGAGTCCTTCCCAACAAGGTCCGTGATTAGAAGGAACAGTTCGTTTTCATGGGTGGAGATTGGCGAGCTTCCACTAATTACTCTGGACAAGGAGGATGGATTTTTTCTCCTGAGGAATATGGAGAAGCTAGCAGTAGGTCGTCTCTTTCAGTGTGTGTGGGTTGAATTAGATTTACTAATCTAATTGCCCTTTTCTTGCAGGTTTAAAGCATCACAAGTCCAGCCATGGCAGACCTGAATTGTCAATTGAATTCGACTTGGTGCGGGCTGTTTGTTACTTGAGGAGCCAGGAAGATCGGGACGTTGCTCACCTGTGCCGACATCATTATCTCAGACTTGCCAGGGTTCTGACATCGCCTCATCATCTTGTTTTTCAAGGTCCTAAGCTTCCAGGTAAATAACTTACTAAAGCTCGCCAATCAATAGCTCGCCATGGTGCTAACCTCATTTTCTTGGTTTCTGTAGGTGGTGGTAGGGTTGTATTCCCAATAGTCGAAATCCCCGAAGCCTATCACACATTAGCTCGCCGCTACGCCATAGGTCCACCTCGCCCAAACAGGTTGGGTTTTCCATCAATTCTCACCCTAGAGGCGAGCAAAAAGGCGGAGGTCGCCACCAAGAAGGGCGATGTTGGTGGTTCTGGGACTCAGAAGGCTGTCACCAAAACCCCAGCTAAAACCCCGACCCCAACTAAGACTTCTCAGGTCGCTCGGACCAACCGGGGAGGTGGGCGAGGTTCAGGGACACCTGACCGAGCTTCCCACCAACAGAAGAGGGGTCTCCAGAGGGGAGATGGATCAAAGGTCGGCGATGAGGATCCTCAAGGTCGCAAGAGGACCAAGTTCATCCTTCAAGACGAGGCCTCCGAGCAAGTAGCTCGTTCGGGATCAGACCATGGTAGGTCCGCCCAATCTACTGCCCCTCTGGCACTTGCCCCCACGCCGAGGTCGCCACCAACTCAGTCTCCATTTAGGGTCCAGCTGACGGACGACACCGTTTTGGGTTGGGACCCTGAACGAGTTCAGTGAGTAGTTCGCCCAATACCTTTACTTCCTTGTATTACATTTGTTTTCACTTGATCTAAGTGTTTTAATTTTGCAGCTACGCCTCCATTGCCTTCCATCATAGGCACGAAGCCTTACATTCCTATGAGCGATCTCGTTCACTCACTTCTATGCAAATCTCCCACGCGGCCTTGCTCAAGAAACTGTAAGTGAGTTGCCGAGGTATTGGTCGAACCCACAATTGGCAGCCTTGGAGAAGCAAAGCCTGATCGAGAATGCTCGACTCTCGATGCACTATGCAAGTGGGCTCCTGCTTGCCAATCAAAGAGTGATTGATCAGGCGACTCAACAGGAGGCGGTTCGCCAAGAGAAAAATTCGAGCTTCATCAAGATGGCAGAATCCCTTGATAAGGCAAAGAGGTCGGCGGAGCTGACCGAGGAGAAGGCCGCTGCATCTCTGGCAGCTGAGAAGGGTGCTTTGGAGCAACTGAGCGAGCTCCAGAAGAAGTTCGCCGCCATCCAATGGAATGCCGATGCTCTGATTAAGGCAAAAGAGGAGAAGTTCACAGAGAAGCTCCTGGGCAAGGATGGAGAGCTTACTGTAATTAGGAGGGAGCTCGATCTGGAGCGAGGTTTGTTTTAGACCGCTGACGAGGAGTGCACAAGATTAAGAAACAAGCTATCGGCCAAGATCAATGAGGTCGTTGAGTTGCGGAATAATGCCTCCTCTCTGGCGAGCTTGGATGCCTTGAGAGCTGAGGTCTCTGACAAAGGATTTGTCCAATGTTACGCCGAGGTTCTCAGGACCATATGGTGGGCACGAGCTCACAAAGATGATGAGATGGCGGCCGTGGTTGGCGACTTTAAGGAGTGTCTCGATAAGGCCAAGTTCGGTGACGGGACTGAGCTGGACATTGGCGACCTCCTTCAACTTGGCATTCCTCTCGATTTTATTCCGACACGTTTCTAGATTATCAACACTGTGCCAGTCCCGGAGGTAAACGTCGCTGAGGAGGAGGTCGCCGAGGGAGAAGAGCGAACTGCCCCCCACAATGGAGCAGCTTCAGGAAGCGTGCGGGGACCTTATGCTCAATACCAGCGAGCTTACTGGAAACATCACTGAGCTGCCTCGTCTTTCTCCCCCAGTTGGCCAAGTTGTTGGTGGCGAGGCGCCCACGAGGTCACCAATCCCGAAGTTCCGGCTGAGACTTCTGCCACTCCTACTCTTGCTGTCCCTGCAGCTCCCGAGACTTAGGGCTTTTTACTTTCTTTCTTTAGTTTTTGTTTTTGTTCTTGTTAAGTAGGAGTAGCTCGCCGGGTTTGTATAGCTCGCCCAGAAGGAGCTTTTTTGTAGTTTAAAGATGGTTAGCTAGTCGACCTTTGTGACTAGCACAACTTCTTATACTTGAGAATTTTTCAAGTATTTTTCTACTTGAAAGTTTTTCAAGTATTTTTGAATGAAATCTGATCATCTTGCTTCAACTTGTCTTATTTAAATTTTACGTACGTTATATCTTTAATTAGCTTGTTTTTACATTCTGAGTACTTATTCGTTCGTCTTACTCCACTTTGGGAAGTGACTCATTCGTTTTACGTCGCTTTGGACTACAAATTTGTACTTCATTTATTTAGTACGTGTTCTTCGTCTTACACCATTTAGGATTGTGAATTGTACTTCGTTTTTAATTCACTTGTTTGCGATTGGGTTTCATGAACCTTGCCTTAGACGTTTTAATCGTCTTTTTGTGAATTTTTCTAACTTTGGGCAGTAAGCGCTTAGTGATCCTTTAAGAAGGATCCTTTAGCTACCCTTGGGCACTTTGGCCTTTGCCTTTGAGCTTTTAGACAAAGTCAAGAAGACCAGCTGAGGTGCACACCAGCAGACTTGCACATCAGCTGAGGTTCAAGTATCAGCAGACTGATACACCAGCTGAGGAGACAGATCAGCTGAGGTTTTGTGATCAGCCCAGATTCTTCGGAATCAATTTTAAGGGTTAACTTGCGACATAAAAGGAAGATTCCCAGAATAGACGATCAATCAATCAAGGGGACAAACTTGATTGATTGAAGATCGCGAAGACTGACGGCAATCAAGAAGGAAATTCAATCAATCACAATGATTGATTGAATACGAGATTATAGGATCTCAGATCTCTAGTCCTTTCCAACGGCTAGTTATTTGATCCTATAAATTTTAGTAATAGTGATAATTTCTGTAATGGATTTACACGCACATTAAGCTAGCCAATACTCTGTCAGCTTTATCACTTACGCTCAAAAATACCATCCATACTTATCCTTTGTAAAAGCTTTGTAGAAGCTGTGAGAAGTCAATTGCAATTATAACATTGACAAGTTGTAAAGAGAGTAGTACTCTCAAAACTGTGTAAGTAAGTGAGTAAGAGAGTTAGTGCAGAGCCCCTCACGTCCAAGTTGGATTGAGGAGAGTGGATGTAGGACAGTTGGTTCGAACCACTATAAATCCCATGTGTCTCTTCGTATTTCTTTCTGTTCTTATCTGTGCACATCACCCAAAAACAAATTTTTATTATAAACGTTTCCGCACTATACACAGCGCACTATTTTCAAAATTCAGACTACCTCAAGTAGTCTGCTGATTTTCTGAATAAACCAGTAAAATTCAAAAAGGTTTTTGAATCCTTACAAGTCTATTCAACCCCCCCCCTTCTAGACTTGTTCAAGTGTATTCTTCCCTAAAACCTGCCTTTGGGACCAATAAGTGGTATCAGAGCTGCGTGTCCAAAAGACCACAGCCTGAGAAAGCTTTTGGTGGTCACCTGGATAGATCCCTGAAAATCTGTTTTTAGAAAAATCTGTGTGCTTTTTATCTAACCACTTGCAGATATGTCTTCCTACAAAAAGAGTGGATCCAAGACAAGGAAGTTGCCTGAATTCTCCATAGAGGATTATGATTACTGGAAATTCAGAATGGAGAATCACCTTGGAGCCATTCATGATCGGATGTTAGATGTTCTGGAGGAAGGGCCAATCAAGTTCTTCTGGGAAGGAATAAGTGATGGCAAGACTCCAAAAGCTGAAATCAGTGAAAGAAGGAAGACTGAGAAGAAGAAGAGTGAACTAAACGATGCTGAAAGAAAACTCTTCAACCTCGATCAAGTGGCCAGAACATAAATCATTGAGACACTCTCCAAAGAATATATAGAGAAAATCAAGACGTGTAGAACCGCTAAGGAGATGTGGGAGAAACTCTCCTTGATGTGTGAAGGGACAAATCAAATCAAAGAGAACAAGCTTCAAGCTGTTCTACATACCTTTGACACATTTAAAATGAAAGCTGATGAAACTATTGATCAGCTAGATATGAGGCTGACAAACATACTGAATAAGGCAAGCTCCTTAGGAAAGGATTACTCGGAGAAAGAGATTAATAACAAAATTCTGAGATCTCTTACTCCTAGATGGAGAGTGAAGGTGACAGTAATTAAAGAGACAAAGAATTTATCTGAGATGAGTCATCATACACTGCTATCTCATCTGAAGGCACATGAGTTCGATATCCAACTTCATCAGCCACAAAGAATGTTGCATTCTCTGCTGCAGCTGATAGTCAAGAGAAATCCTCTGCTACAGAGGACATGAGCTTAAAGGAGCAACTTGCTTTATTGACCAAGAAGTTTGACAAGATGTCAAACAAGTTTCAGAAGTATAGATCTCATTGGAAGAAGAATAAGAGTGATTCTTCCAGAAGATACCAGAAGTCATCTGATGCCAGAAGACCATCAGATGAACAGGAGACCAGATATAAGTCTCCAGAGAGAAGGAGGGATCCAAGTCCCAGAAGAGGAGGAGATGGTGTTTGTTTCACTTGCAACAAGCCAGGACATCTCAGTTATGATTGCCCTCAGCTTACCCCAAGGGAAAGAGAAGAGAAGAGGATCAAGAGAGATCGCAGGTTCGCTGATAAGAGAGCTCTGCTGGCAGAGAAGGAGAAGCAGGATATCAGCTCATCCTCGTCCTCATCTGATTTTGAATCAGAGGATGATATCTGCCTTATGGCTAAGGTGGAAGAGGTAAATTCTCCTACCCCCTCTGTTAGCTCATCTTGCTCTTCTACCTATTCTATGGAGTCAGATATACACAAGTTGTTATCTGATTTCCAATCCTCCTTAAAAGTTTGTTCTAAGCTGGAAGAGGAGAACTCAAGTTTGAAAGCTGAAGTTTTAAGCTTGAGACAAGATCTGGAAAGTGCTAGACTACCAGTGATATCCTATTACTCACAAGCTAACAAGTCTGCTGACTTAATAGCAAAATGTGAGGAACAGGAGAAGCTGATAGAAAAGCTACTTTCTGAGAACACTGTCTTAAGTGAAGAACATAATCTGCTGACAGCTAAGTCCGATGAACTCTTCAAGCAGAATGAACTGATAATCAAAAATTCACAGCAGCTTCAGCTGAAAGTGGATCAGCTGACTAAGGCAAAAAATGCCGTGTCTGAAATAGCTGAATCCTCACAAACTGTGAATGATAAAAGGGGTCTTGGTTATCCCAAACCCAAACCACAAAAGAAGAAGAAAGGTGACAGTGGATTAATTAGGGATCCTCGAAAGGGTAAAGGGCCAGCTGAGCCTGCATCTGGATCAGAAGGGCAGAAGAGCAGAGGGACAGAAAAGGTCCCAGCTGGACAGAAGAGCTCCAAAGCTCAGAAGTCTGCTGGTGATCAAAAGGTTTCAACAGAGCAGAAGAGTACTCAAACTCAGAAGCCTGCTGACAACCAACATAAGTCCAAAGCTCAGAAGTCTCGAGATCAGAAGAGGAATCCAAGTCATAGCTCAGCTAAGACAAGGAGACCTCAGCAGAATCAGCAGAGGAATGATAAGTCTGGGTCATCTCAGCAGAGTAAACCCAAGCGAAACAGACCTCAGCCCTGGGTTACTTTTAATGTAACCAAAGTAGGCAAGCCTTCACCGGCTAAAGTTTATGAGTCATTTGGAGGCTCAAGCTGAAATTATCCGTTTGAGCAACCCACTTATAAACCTGCTGTTATCACTCATCGCCCCAGAAAAAATCCTCTGAGGGAGATGATTTTTGTGGACAAATATGGTAGAAGGTTGAGATCTCCTAAACCTCATAAGGATGATCTCTACCTGTGGATCCAGAAAGTCGATACTAACCAATCAGGACCCAAAGATAGGGTACCTAAAACCTGAGTTTTAATTTCAGGTTAACTCTAGCCCTATAGAAAGAAGGGAAGCCAAAGGCCATGTCTGGTACATTGATAGTGGTTGCTTGAAGCACATGACCTTTGAGAAGCATCTTCTCCAGAACTTTGTAACGCTGGATGGGCGTAGAGTTGTGTTCGGTGACAACAATTTTGGAGTCACCAGAGGAGTAGGCACCCTGCTGATCAAAGGAACAAGAGTTGAAGAAGTCTACTATGTAGAAGGGCTCATGCACAATCTTCTGTCTGTATCCCAATTCTGTGACAAGGGATACTCAGTAAGATTTTCTAAGAACTCTTGTCTTGTTATTAATGATTTAAATGAGCAGGTGCTACTAACTGGCCTCAGAAGAGGTAATATGTATCTTGTAGATTTTGCAAGCTGTCCAGCTGACTCATGTTTGGTTGCTAAAAGCTCATCAGAGATCAGCTGGCTCTGGCACAAGAGGTTAGGTCATCTGAACTTCAAGACTCTCAACAAGGTTGCAAGGAAGGGTCTAGTCAGAGGTCTACCAAATGAGGTGTTTGCATCTGAGCAGAAGTGTGATGCCTGTCAGAAAGGGAAGCAGACTAAAGCCTCATTCAAAGATGTGCAGAGTACTTCAACAACAAAAGCACTCCAGCTGCTTCATATGGATTTGTTTGGACCCGTCTCACCTCTCAGTTTCAGTGGAAGGAAGTACACACTGGTGATTGTTGATGACTATACAAGATTCACTTGGGTAGTGTTCTTGTTCAAGAAGAATGAGACTATGGTCAAGATGCTGGAGTTGTTCAAGAGAATTCAGAAGGAGCTGGACCTCAGCATAGTCAGAATCAGAAGTGATAAAGGTACTGAGTTTCTTAACTCTGTTGTTTCTGACTATTGCAGGGATAATGGTATTCAGCATGAGACATCAGCTGCCAGAACACCTCAGCAGAATGGGTTAGCTGAGAGGAGAAACAGAACCCTCAAGGAGGCAGCAAGGACTATGTTAGCTGAATATCAGACTCCTCAAAGATTTTGGGCAGAAGCCATCAATACTGCCTGCTTCATCCAAAATAGGTGTCTACCAGTCAAGAGACATGGGAAGACTCCTTATGAAATGTACAAAGGTAAAACTCCTAACCTTTCCTCTGTCCATACTTTTGGGTGTAGGTGTTTCATCCATGACAATGGAAAGACTAAGTTAAAGACTTTTGATGCTAAGGTTGCTGAAGGAATATTCTTAGGATATTCTGGAAGTAGCAAAGCCTATAGAGTCTTTAATAAAGTCTCTCTCTGTGTGGAGGAGACACCCCATGTTGTATTTGATGAATCTTTTCATGAGTACAGCAAGGAGAAGCTAGCAGAAGAGGTGGATCAGCTGAATCTGTCAGATAAGCCAGATCTGATTAAGATAGTAGTACCTAGGATAGAATCAGACTCAGATTCAGATGATGAGCCCAAATCAGCTGATAAGCCCTCATCAGCATCAGGTGATGGCACACTGACTTTTGACACTAACCAAGGGGGAATTTCAGACAAGACCCAAGAGGAGCAGACTATGGCACCTCAAAGGGGCAAGAAGACATTGTCTGATTTCCCAGCTGAACAGATTCTAGGAGATCCAAGTGTAGGTGTTCAGACAAGAAGAAAGCTAAACTTGGGTGCTCAATTCAGCTGTTATGTGTCTCTGATCGAACCCAAAAATATCCATGAAGCTCTTGAAGACCCAAACTGGATTGTAGCTATGCAAGAGGAGCTAAATCAGTTTGCAAGACAAGAAGTTTGGACCCTAGTAGAGAGGCCCAAACATCAGAAGGTCATAGGCACTAAGTGGGTATTTAAGAACAAAAAGGATGAAAATGATGTAGTGGTAAGAAACAAGGCAAGGCTAGTAGCTCAGGGGTATTCACAGTCAGAGGGGATTGACTATGACGAAACATTTGCTCATGTGGCAAGACTAGAAGCCATTAGATTGTTTCTGGCCTACGCTGTTTTCAAAGGGTTCAAGGTATATCAGATGGATGTCAAGTCAGCATTTCTGAATGGAATCCTGGCAGAAGAGGTTTATGTGGAACAACCACCAGGATTTGAGACTGGGAACAAGGTTTATAGGTTGCAGAAAGCTTTATATGTACTAAAGCAGGCACCTAGAGATTGGTATGATACTCTATCACAGTTCCTACTGGATAGTGGATTCAGTAAAGGAAAGATTGACAAAACCTTGTTCAGAAAGGAAGACGGAGATGATATTCTCTTAGTGCAGATATATGTGGATGATATCATCTTTGGCTCCCCCAACAAACTGATGTGTGATGAGTTCAGCAAGCTGATGACCAGCAAGTTTGAAATGTCCATGATGGGGGAGATGACTTATTTCCTTGGATTGCAGGTAAAACAGATGTCCAATGGAACGTTCATTAGCCAAGCTAAGTATGCCAAGAATTTGATAGAAAAGTTTGGAATCAGTAGCAGCAGAGAAGCTAAGATTCCAATGATGGCAAATTTTAGCATGGATCCAGATGAGGCTGGTGAGAAAGTAGATCAGACACAATATAGGGGACTTATTGGTTCTCTGCTGTATCTCACTGCCAGCAGACCTGATATCAGCTTTGCAGTTGGGGTGTGTGCAAGGTTTCAGGCAAATCCTAAGAAATCTCATCTGGAAGCAGCAAAGAAGATTGTAAAGTATTTGAAGGGTACTTACAATCTAGGCCTCTGGTACCCAGCTGATGACAACTTTCAGCTGAGTGGGTACTCAGACTCTGACTATGGAGGGTGCAAAATTGATAGGAAGTCAACCTCTGGCACATGTCAGTTTCTGGGAAGTAAGCTGATATCTTGGTTCTCCAAGAAGCAGACTTCAGTAGCTACTTCTACAACAGAGGCAGAGTACATGGCTGCTGGTAGTTGCTGTTCTCAGCTGCTCTGGATCAGACAACAGCTGAAGGACTACCATGTGATCACAGAAGAGATACCCATCTTCTGTGATAGCACAAGTGCAATAGCCATTACTCAGAATCCTGTTCTCCATACTAGATGCAAGCATGTGGACATAAGACATCATTTTCTTCGGGATCATGCTGAGAAAGGAGATATCAGGATGGAGAAGATTCATACGGAGAAGCAGAGAGCAGATGTTCTTACCAAACCCTTAGCAGAGGTAAGATTCAGAGAATTAGTAGCAGAGTTAGGAATGATAGATGGAGGGGCAGTTCTATAGAAAGAAAGTTTTTGGGTAAACGGGTAGTCAGCTGGTACCCAGCTGAGGACTATACTGCTGAAGTAGTCAGCTGATCCTCACATCAGCTGATCTGGTATGTCTACTTATTCTTTCCTTTCTTTTCTCTATCTTGTTATGTCTAAGTTGATACAGGAATAAGTTATGAAAGTCAGACAAGGCCACTTTGCTTCAGCTGGTCCATGTCAGCTGACATTAAAGACCCAGATGAGCAGAAAAGATTTTCATAAGGATCGCTCTT
>JAPKLY010002476.1:0-24690 GCA_026898435.1 Prunella vulgaris | reverse complement strand
ACACTGATGATTTAAGCATGTTTGTGACGCCCCGCTTTTTTTTTTTTTGTAAAATCGACATTCTAGAAACCCGAGTCGTCACTTGGTGACCCAAAAACCCAACTAATTTTTTTTTGAAACAATAGTAATAGCAACATTAAAAGATAGCGGAAGCGTACGATAAAAGAAGCAGTGGCCATTTTCCAAAACACCCTACAATTTCACGTTAAAAGTTTGGCACAAAATAGACAATTAAAAAAACATCGCATAATTTCATCATCGAGGGATATAATAGTGTTCATTTCCTCGACGCACCGATAAGTCTTAACTTAGGTCCAGCATATTAATGGTATCCATCATAATAGTTAAATCCATAATGAAGTGCATATCACGATTAAAACAAACACAAGACAGGGGAATTGTATCACTCTCCAACTGGCGCGAGCTCCCCTTCATCAGTACTTGAAAAGATTTAAAGTATGGGGAAGTGAGATTTGAATTCTCAGTGTGGGTGACCCGTACGCTATTGTACAGGTTGGCAGTACGCACATAAACAAAATATATATAGCCACAAAGGCTCATCATTCATACATAGCACACGAAGGCTCTCTTCCACCATGGCGCCTAGCCACACAGGCCAGACCATTACACATCATTTGAGATGTTTTAGCACACGAAGGCTCTATTCCACCGCGGAGCCTAGCCACACAGGCCAGACCACTACATGTCATTTTAGACACTTTAGCACACAAAGGCTCTCTTCCACCATGGCGCCTAGCCACATAGGCCAGACCATTACACATCATTTGAGATGCTTCGCCCGTGGGCGTTCACATAATAATTGGGTAATAACCGGGGTAATAACCGTAAGAACTCATGTAAACCGAGTAAATCCAGTAAACTAAGTAAACCAACCCGAAGGTCAAAACATTTTTTTTTTGCACACACCAATAGCCCATATAATATTATGGCAGTACAGTAAATGTCACCCACCTTAAAAGCTTTTCTTTTGTAAGTCAGTCCCCCTTTCTTTTCACCCAAAGTTCTCGTCACCGTAGAAGCACTCACACCTAGCATCATTTGTTACACTTCATTTAGTACTTGTACTTATTTAATAAGTCTTTTAGTTAAGGGCTCTTGTTAAGTCTATTTTAGTACACTTGCATATTTTAGAGGTTTGTTACAAGAGTTTTAGACAAACAAGAACATATGACTCTCAACTTAAAGACAACACTAATCACCATGCATCTACCTACTACATGCATTCACATACCCATACATGCACATAATATACACATTCAAATAACATCATTCTAGGCTTTTAGAATTTAGTTTTTCTAAAGAAAAACATTTACTTAACTTCTAACATGAAAATAATTCATACACATCAACATTTAATTTGTGAAGTTTGTATGTTGGGGCTGCAGTTACACCTACTTTGAGCATTTTCTAAAAATATCAAAACATATCTAAAAATCATGATATTTTTACAGATGATACCTCTTGAAGTGTAGAACACATAAAAAATTTGTCCCAATAGGTTTGACTCACGAAAAAGGTCAGTTTGAGTCATTCTAGAAAAGTGGTCAGTAGGCTTTTTAGCCTTTCCAGTGAGTTTTCAGCAGTGTACCACCCATAAAAATAATTTTGTAAGCATATTTAGGCTAGTCTAAAAAATTCTGGAAAAATTCATAGAGTTTCCTAACCTCATCTAATATTTAATAAAAAAATTTACAAAAGGTTTTCATGAGCCGATTGTTACCAGAAATTCAAGAAACGTCACATGCAAGGCAGTTTGACACACATTTTTAAAAAATTCATAACTAATTGTAAAAAATTCCAAATGACATGAAACCAAAGCCAAAAGAAAGCTATCTCAACCTAGTTAAAATATGTAAACAAACATTTCAATAAAACAAGTATACTACATCGACTTTTGCTCAAAACACCCAAGATGTGACAAAAATCCTAACTCTAGAGACCCACATGCATTTCAAGCCTTTAATCCTATCATCAACATACCAAAACACCTTATAACCACATGATAATCATCTAAACAGTATATACTCTTCAAGACACTTCATCAACATTCATTAAAAGCATTTAGACTTGACATGCAATAAGACTTCCAAGCTCCTAAGTGAGTAAAACTAACATGCAATCGCATATATGGTTATGGGTTATAGTCTTGAACCTTTTGGAGATATCTTTTTAGAACCAAGGCCTTGAAGCTTTAGAAATAAGTGTTGGGTGGAGCTCCTTGAAGAAGATAAGCTTGCCCTTGAGCTACAACAAGAAATAGAGCAAGTTAGAAAGGGAGTGATGAAGAAAATGGAGAAACCCACATGTAGTTGAAGAGAGAGAAAGAAGGTTTGAGCTTCTTCTTGCTTAGAAATGGCCTTCAACCTTCAAGATGACTTCATGGAGGACTTGATACTTGAAAATGGAGACCTCCTATGGTTGGAAATGGGAGAAGAAAATTTTTTCTTCTCCCTTTGGAGTGGTGGCCGAAAGTGAGGGGGAGGGGGAGAGGGAGAGAGGTTCTTCTTGTTGTATACTATCTTGCTAAGGAGGATGAAATGGATATGAAATGAAAATGAGCCTAAAGTCCATGAGGTTGTATTTATAGGTACAACATCATGAGTATCCAACTAGGGGCATAAGGGGGGGAGTATGTGAAGTGTAGAAAAGTAGGGAGCTCCATTGGTTGGTCTTAGGCCTAGGAGAGTAGGTTGGGCAAAAAGCATAATTTTTCTCCCCAATAAGCCCTTATGGCCGAAAATTTGAAGTGTTTGGCTGCATTTTTGCAGCCAATTTTTATGGTACGCGATATGGCTTTCGTCGGGAAAAACTGATATATTTTTTGTAGTAATTTTGGTTCAAAATTTTTTAATTTTTGGTTGATAATTATAAGCGATTTTTAAGCATTAAGGAACTTAATTTAAACTAAATTTTCATGAACGTTTTATGTCATGAACTGTATTTAATTTAATTTACATTTTATGCTAGGAGTGCTCCCGGTTTCGGTTTTGAATAATAATTTTTTTCAAATAGAACCCAATTTTTCGAAACTTATCAATAATAAGGAAATAATTGAATAACCCATAATAATAACATATCTAAACATAATAATAATTACATAAGTAATAATAAATAAAGGAAAAAAAATCCTAATTTGGTTCGGGGTATTACAATGTTGAGATGATATGAGTCTTGATCACCCTATACCCGTGAGTTTTGAGCCTATGATGCCCATTTCAATCTTGAACGGATGATATTCTTTGATGTGAGTTCCACACACATACATGTTACTCTAGAACTTGGCTTTGGTCTTATTTGAGGCTACATTAGATTAGGAGTTCACATGATATGATTTGAGGCATTTCTTTGATTTATATTGAGCCACTTTGCCCTATGAGCCTACCATTGATATTATTATCCATTGCTCACCATTTTTTGCATACCTTTCCTTTGGCTAACCACACTTTAAGCCATTTTCCTTCCTTTTTGGAACTCTTTTGTCCTTATGATTAGTAGAGTGAAAAGAAGGAAGGAAGATTGGTGATTTGATGAAGAAATTGGTGGCCAAGGTGGAAAGAAATTCTATGTATGGATTGTTATGAAAAGAAGGTCCAAAGGCAAGTGCTTGCAAGAAATTGAGAAAAGGTTGATTTTTTGCAAAATTATGGTCAAGTTTGACTCTAGTGTTGTGAGTATGTTCAAAATTTGTCAAAAAGGGAAGATTGATTCTTTAAAGTGTGATTTTGAAAGAGCATGAAGAGATTGCTATTTGCATGAAGAGGTGAATGATCTCTACTTGATTCCTTCAATGCTTTACTAATCATACTTAGTCACTTTTATCCATATGTTCCTTCCCTACCAAAGAGCCAACACTACAACCTTGAAAAGTCCTCATTGATGTGTGAATGATTTGTCATTACAAGTGGTGGAGAATGTAGACTTGAGCCAAGCTTATGGTAGTATGTGTATGTGGTGTGATGTATGAGTGAGCCTAAACACTTGAGGGTTGAGCTAAACACTTATCTTGTGAGGATCATGACTCATTGACTTGATATTGTGCTAATTGATTTGATTTTGATAGTTAAGTGGATGATATTGTATCTTAGATTTGCTAGACATTGAGTGATGATTCTATAGCATTGATCTTGTCCTTGATGCTTCGTACATACAATTATTCCCCTATCTTATTGCTTCGTTGCTCGAGGCCGAGCAACAATCTAGTTTGGGGGTGTGATTAGGGTCATAATTTCATGTTTTTGCATCCATTTCTATATGGTTTTGATGTGCTTATGTTCATATTTGACCCTAAAATGCTATACTTTGTGTATTTAACCCTTTTTGGCTAGAAAGTTATGTTTTGTAGTGAAAACGAGTAAAATCGGCAAGAGACGAGAAAGTTTGTAAAAGCTCAGAAAATGTGAGTTGATCCAATGGAGGAAAATAATATACCATGTAGAAGAGTTAGAAGAGAGGTTCACAACGGAAAAAGAATCGAGTCAATCGGAGCTCTAGAACTCAAGATATGAAGGAAACGAGGAAGTCGAGGATCGACCGAACCAAATCGAGCCAGGTTCGTGCGCCACCAAGCCTGGGCTCGTGCGACTACTAGCCATGGTTCGTGCGACCAATCTCTAGTCCGTGCACTGGAGGGTGAACGAGTGAGCTCGCACGAACTGACTCGTGCGGCCACCTGTTGGGATTCGTGCAAGGCCTCGGCTGGGCACACTTTCGAGGGCTGTTTCGCCTTTTCGCGCATTTAATGTAGGACATTTTGGACTAAACATTGTGGGCACAATAAATACTCCAAGGATCAGATTCTCAAGGCATCTAGTTCATAATCATAGTCATAATCTTAGATTAGAGAGAGAAAGAGGTAGTTACTAGTTGGGTTCTTAAGATTTCTTCTTATGATTTCATCGATAACTTTTGATCTACCGCTCGGATCGTCGATCCGTTTATTCCTGCATTCTCGTCTCAGCTAGGGCTACATTTCTACCTATTGAATTTCGTTTTCCATTGCCGGATTGTTAGATAGCTTTTAGACGTAATTTGTATCTTTCCAATTTTCATTGTAATAGGTAATACTTCTACTTTCCTTTATATTTCTTGTATGATGATGATTGTAGTTAGTTCAATTGTTCCCTTGTTTACCAAATTAGCCATGGGCTAATTCCTTTATGTGTTAGTGTATGATTCCAATGGAGTAATGTGGTGTTAATGTTGATTTTTTGAATGCTATGAGATGTTGTATGATCAATTCTCTACATTGATGGATTGTATGAATGCTTGGTATGCATAATTGATTTCTAGGGCCATTAGGGAGTTAGTCTCATATGAGAATTGGGCTATTTTCCTAAAACTTCTTGTTATTAGGCCAATGCATGCTAAGTGTTTGATTAAATTCCTAAGATCGTGAGAATTATCTTTAGTGAATTGGAAGAACAATTAGAGTCTTTAATGTGTATTTAGGGAGACCTTTTGCATGTTAGAGTGGCTTGCCAGTTGATTGTACAATACCTCATTGCATGATTAAGTGAAACATCACCATGTGAAACATAGGATAGTACACTAATACATATCTCTCACAACTTGCTCACTTTGCAACCCAAGGTGATAGGTAGTTTACTCTTTTGACACATTAGTAGACATTAGATACCTTTCCCCTTTATTGCTTTGTTTGCTTTCGAATTGGAACAATAATAATACCTTACAAATCCCCATCACCCTGAGTTCGATAAATATTAAATGTTAGGATATTCTTGTTAGATGTTCTGATGATATGATAAACCAATCAGCTTGCAATAGGACCAGCTAAACCTGTTAGTTAGCTGATGAATAGTTAGGATTAGATAGGTTCTTGTAAGGGGGAAGCAACCTTGCTGCCTAGAAGATCCAAAGCTATCATAGAGAAGAAGGCCAGCTAAGGCTCTGAAGACTTAGCAGTTTCCAGAAGACAGAAGACCTGAGCAGCTGACATTGGAGTGCCTGTAGTAGAACATCAGAGGAGTCAAATCAGCTGATATCAGAAGATCAGCTGAGCACGTCGCAGACAAGACAAGGACCAAGGACCTATTCCAGACGAATACCTAGATATCAGCTGAGGTGCACATCAGCAGACCAACACATCAGCTGAGGTCCAAGTATCAGAAGACCGATACACCAGCTGAGGAGACAGATCAGCTGGAGGCTTGTGCTCCGCCCATATTATACGGAATCACATTAAGGGTTGACTTGCGACAAAGAGAAGATTCCCAGAATAGAAGATCAATCAATCGAGGGGACAAACTTGATTGTTTGAAGATTGTGAAGACTTCCGGGAATCAGGAAGGAGATTCAATCAATCCCTATGATTGATTGATACCAAGATTATAGGAACTTGAATCTCTAGTCAATCCCAACAGCTAGTTATTTGGACCTATAAATTAGAGTGCCAGTGGAGACTTCAAGTAATTGATACACACGCGTTTAAGCTTGCCGAAACTCTGTAAAAATCTTCACTCGCACTCAACCCATTCTTTCATATTAATCTTTTGTAAGCTTTGTAGAAGCTGTTAGAAGTCGACTGCTTTTTAAGCGTAGACATTTGTAAGAGAGTAGTACTCTCAAAGTTTGGGAGTGAGTGAGAGAGAAGTTAGTGGAGAGTACAACAAGTCCAGTTGGATTGTGGAGAGTGGAGTAGGACCTTTTGTCCGAACCACTATAAATCTTCGTGTCTCGTGCTCTTTATTTCCTGTACATTATCTGTGCACAAATCATTAAGGAAGGTTTTCATCAAAAACATTTCCGTACTCAAACTCACAGCGCACTATTTCAAAATCAGACGACCTTTAGTTGTCTGTTGTTTTTAAAAAAGCCTAATTCTGAAAAAGGTTTTGAAACCTATCAAGTCTATTCAACCCCCCCTTCTAGACTTGACTTAGTGTTTATTTCCCTAAAACCTCCCTTTGGGACCAACAAGTGGTATCAGAGCTGTGTGTCCAAAAGACCACAGCCTGAGAAAGCTTTTGGTGGTCACCTGGACAAATCCCTGAAAACCTTTTTAGAAATTCTTGTGTGGAATTTATCTAACCACTTGCAGATATGGCTTCTTACAAGAAGAGTGGATCAAAGATGAGGAAGTTGCCTGAGTTTTCCATTGAAGATTATGACTACTGGAAGTTCAGAATGGAGAATCATCTTGGAGCCATTCATGATAGGATGCTGGATGTTCTGGAGGAAGGCCCTATAAAATTCTACTGGGAAGGAGTAAGTGATGGCAAGACTCCAGAAGCAGAGTTCAGTGAAAGAAGGAAGCCAGAAAAGAAGAAGAGTGAACTAAATGATGCTGAAAGAAAACTCTTCAATCTGGATCAAGTGGCAAGAACTGAAATAATTGAGACACTGTCAAAAGAGTATATTGAGAAGATCAAGACCTGCAAGACAGCTAAGGAGATGTAGGAGAAACTCTCCTTAATGTGTGAAGGGACTGATCAAATAAAGGAGAATAAGCTCCAAGCTGTTCTTCACACCTTTGACACTTTCAAGATGAAAGTAGATGAGTCAATTGATCAGCTTGATATGAGATTGACAAATATCTTGAATAAGGCAAGCTCTCTAGGAAAAGAATACTCGGAGAAAGAGATCAACAACGAGATCTTGAGATCTCTCACTCCCAGATGGAGAGTGAAGGTGACTGTGATCAAGGAGACCAATAACTTATCTGAAATAAGTCATCATACACTATTATTTTATCTGAAGGCACATGAGTTCGATTTTCAAGAAGAAGATCAAGAAGATGAGACTCCAACTTCATCAGCTACAAAGAATGTTGCATTCTCTGCTGCAGCTGATAGTCAAGAGAAGTCCTCTACTCCAGAGGACATGAGCTTAAAGGAGCAACTTGCTTTGCTAACCAAAAAGTTTGACAAGATGTCAAACAAGTTCCAGAAGTACAGATCCCATTGGAAGAAGAACAGTGGTGATTCTTCCAGGAGGTACCAGAAGTCATTTGATTCCAGAAGACCATCAGATGAGCAGGAGACCAGATACAAGTCTCCAGAGAGAACGAGGGAACCAAGTCCCAAGAGAGGAGGAGATGGTGTGTGCTATTCTTGCAACAAGCCAGGGCATCTTAGCTATGATTGTCCTCAACTTACACCAAGGGAGAGAGAAGAGAAGAGGATCAAGAGAGATGGCAGATTTGCTGATAAGAGAGATCTACTGGCAGAGGAGGAGAAGCAGGACATCAATTCATCCTCATCTTCATCTGATTTTGAGTCAGAGGAAGTCATCTGCCTTATGACTAAGGTAGAATAGGTAAGTTCTCCTACCCCCTCTGTTAGCTCATCTTGCTCTTCTACCTTTTCTATGGAGTCAGATATACACAAGTTGTTATCTGATCTCCAATCCTCCTTAAAAGTTTGTTCTCAGCTGGAAGAGGAGAACTCTAATCTGAAAGTTGACGTTCAAAGTTTGAGACAGGATTTGGAAAGTGCCAGACTACCAGTGGTATCCTATGACTCACATGCTAACAAGTATGCTGACTTAATAGCAAAGTGTGAGGAACAGGAGAAGCTGATAGAAAAGCTACTTTCTGAGAACACTGTTTTGAGTGAAGAATATAATCGGCTGACAGCTAAGTTCGATGAACTCTTCAAGCAGAATGGACTGACAATTAAAAATTCACAGCAGCTTCAGCTGAAAGTGGATCAGTTGACTAAGGCAAAAAATGTCGTGTCTGAAATAGCTGAGTCCTCACAAACTGTGAATGATAAAAGGGGTCTAGGTTATCCTAAATCCAAACCACAAAAGAAGAAGAAAGGTGACAGTGGGCTAATTAGGGATCCTCAGAAGGGTAAAGGGCCAGCTGAGCCTGCATCTGTATCAGGAGGGCAAAAGAGCAGAGGGACAGAAAAGGTCCCAGCTGGACAGAAGAGCACTAAAGCTCAGAAATCTGCCGGAGACCACAAGGTTTCAGCAGAGCAGAAGAGTACTAAAACTCAAAAGCCTGCTGATAACCAACATAAGTCCAAAGCTCAGAAGCCCCAAGACCAGAAAAGGCATCCTACTCATAGCAATGCTAAGACAAGGAGGCCTCAGCAGAATCAGCAGAGGAATGATAAGCCTGGCCATCTCAGCAGAGTAAGCCCAAGCGAAACAGACCTCAGCCCTGGGTTACATTTAACGTAACCAAAATAGGCAAGCCTTCATAGGCTAAAGTATATGAGTCATTCAAGGGCTCAAGCCGAAACTACCCTTTTGAGCAGCCCACCTACAAGCCTGCTGTTATCACTCATTGCCCCAGAAGAGATCCTCTGAAGGAGATGATTTTTGTTGACAAGTATGGTAGAAGGTTGAGATCTCCTAAACCTCATAAGGATGATCTCTACCTGTGGATCCAGAAAGTGGAAACTAACCAATAAGGACCCAAAGAAAGGGTACCTAAAGCCTGAGTTTTAATTTCAGGCAAACTCTAGCCCAATAGAAAGAGGAGAAGCCAAGGGTCATGTCTGGTACATTGATAGCGGATGATCAAAGTACATGATGTTTGAAAAGCATCTTCTCCAGAACTTTGTGACGCTTGATGGGCCTAGAGTTGTGTTTGGTGACAACAATTTTGGTGTCACCAGAGGAGTTGTTACTCTGCTGATCAAAGGTACAAGAGTTGAAGAAGTCTACTATGTAGATGGGCTGATGCACAATCTTCTGTCAGTATCCCAATTCTGTGATAAGGGGTATTCAGTAAGATTCTCTAAAAACTCTTGCCTTGTTATTAATGATTTAAATGAGCAGGTGCTACTAACTGGCCTCAGAAGAGGTAATATGTATCTTGCAGATTTTGCAAGCTGTCCAGCTGACTCATGCTTGGTTGCTAAAAGTTGCAAGGAAGGGTCTAGTCAGAGGACTACCAAATGAGGTGTTTGCATCTGAGCAGAAGTGTAATGCCTGTCAGAAAGGGAAGCAGACAAAGGCCTCATTCAAGGATGTGCAGAGTACCTCAACAACTAAAGCTCTCCAGCTGCTTCATATGGATTTGTTTGGACCAGTCTCACCTCTTAGCTTCAGTGGAAGGAAGTACACACTGGTGGTGGTTGATGATTATACAAGATTCACTTGGGTAGTGTTCTTGTTCAAGAAGAATGAGACTATGGTCAAGATGCTTGAGTTATTCAAGAGGATCCAGAAGGAGCTGGACCTCAGCATAGTCAGAATCAGAAGTGACAAAGGTACTGAGTTTCTTAACTCTGTTGTTTCTGACTATTGCAGGGAAAATGGTATTCAGCATGAGACATCAGCTGCGAGAACACCTCAGGAGAATGGGTTAGCTGAGAGGAGGAATAGAACCCTCAAGGAGGCAACAAGGACCATGTTAGCTGAATATCAGACCCCTCAAAGATTTTGGACAGAAGCCATCAACACTGCTTGCCACATCCAAAATAGGTGTTTACCAGTCAAGAGGCATGACAAGACTCCTTATGAGATGTACAAAGGTAAGTCTCCTAACCTTCTGGAAGCAGCAAAGCTTATAGGGTTTTTAATAAAGTTTCTCTTTGTATGGAGGAGACACCCCATGTTGTATTTGATGAATCTATTCATGAGTACAGCAAAGAGAAGCTAGCAGATGAGGTGGATCAGCTGAATCTGTCAGATAAGCCAGATCTGAATAAGGTAGTGGTACCTAGGATTGAATCAGATTCAGATTCAGATGATGAGCCCAAGTTAGCTGATAAGCCTTCATTAGCACCAGATGATGGCACAATGACTCCTGACAATAACCAAGGGGGAATGTCAAACAAGACCCAAGAGGAACAGACCATGGCACCTCAGAGGGGTAAAAAGAAGTTGTCTGACTTCCCAGCTGAGCAGATCTTAGGAGACCCAAGTGTAGGTGTTCAGACCAGAAGGAAGCTAAACTTTTGTGCCCAGTTAAGTTGTTATGTGTCTCTGATTAAACCTAAGAACATCCACGAAGCTCTTGAGGATCCAAACTGGATTATAGCAATGCAAGAGGAGCTAAACCAGTTTGCAAGACAAGAAGTTTGGACTCTAGTGGAGAGGCCCAAACATCAGAAGGTCATAGGCACCAAGTGGGTCTTCAAGAACAAAAAGGATGAAAATGATGTTGTGGTGAGAAACAAGGCAAGGCTAGTAGCCCAGGGGTATTCACAGTCAGAGGGTATTGACTATGATGAGACATTTGCTCCTGTGGCTAGACTAGTAGCCATAAGATTGTTTCTGGCCTATGCTATTTTCAAAGGGTTCAATGTATATCAGATGGATGTCAAATCAGCATTTTTGAATGAAACCCTAGCAGAAGAAGTATATGTAGAACAACCACCAGGATTTGAAGTTGGAAACAAGGTCTATAGGTTGCAGAAGGCTTTATATGGACTAAAGCAGGTACCCAGAGCATAGTATGATACTTTATCACAGTTCCTGCTGGACAGTGGCTTCAGCAAAGGAAAGATAGACAAGACCTTGTTCAGAAAAGAAGATGGAGATGATATCCTGTTGGTGCAAATTTATGTGGATGATATCATCTTTGGCTCCCCCAACAAGCAAATGTGTGATCAGTTCAGCAGGCTGATGACAAGCAAATTTAAGATGTCCATGATGGGGGAGATGACCTATTTCCTTGGGCTTCAGGTGAAGTAGATGTCCAATGGAACCTTTATAAGCCAAGCTAAGTATGCCAAGAACTTGATAGAAAAGTTTGGAGTCAGTAGCAGCAGAGAAGCTAAGATTCCAATGATGGCAAACTTCAGCATGGATCAAAATGAGGCTGGCGAGAAAGTAGATCAGACTCACTACAGAGGACTTATTGGTTCTCTGCTGTATCTCACTACCAGCAGACCTGATATCAGCTTTGCAGTAGGAGTATGTGGAAGATTTCAGGCGAACCCTAAAAAGTCTCATCTGGAAACAGCAAAGAAGATTGTGAAGTATTTGAAGGGTATTTCCAATCTAGGCCTCTGGTACCCAGCTGATGACAACTTTCAGTTGAGTAGGTTCTCAGACTCTGATTATGGAGGGTGCAAGATTGATAGGAAGTCAACCTCAGGCACATGTCAGTTTCTGGGAAGTAAGCTGATTTCTTGGTTCTCCAAGAGGCAGACCTCAATAGCTACTTCCACAACAGAGGAAGAGTACATGGCTGCTGGTAGCTGCTGTTCTCAGCTGTTCTAGATCAGACAACTGCTGAGGGATTACCATGTGATCACAGAAGAGATACCTATCTTTTGTGATAGCACAAGTGCAATAGCCATTACTCAAAATCCAGTTCTCCATACCAGATGTAAGCATGTGGATATAAGACATCATTTCCTTAGAGACCATACTGAGAAGGGAGACATCAGGATGGAGAAGATCCACACAGAGAAGTAGAGAGCATATGTTCTTACCAAGCCTTTAGCAGAGGTAAGATTCAGAGAGTTAGTAGCTGAGTTAGGTATGGTAGATGGAGGAGCAGTTCTTTAGAAAGGCAGAAAAAGGTCTTCTAGGTAGTCAGCTGGTGATCAGCTGAGGAGGAATCTACTGAGGTAGTCAACTGATCTTTACATCAGTTGATCTAGCATGTCTCTTTTATTCTTTCTTATATTTTTCATATCTTGTTATTTCTAACTTGATTCAGGTATAAGTCATGAGAGTCAGACAAGGCCACTTCACTTCAGCTGACCCATGTCAGCTGACATAGAAGACCCAGATGAGCAGAAAAGGTTTTACTAGAGGATTCTTCTTATCAGCTGATGTTGCCAAGTCAGCTACTTAATAACTATGGATAGCAAGGCCTTGAAGAAGATGCTCAAGAACATGTATGCTGAAATGTGCGTGGACTATGAGGCATCGCGAATTCCAGAGATCAGAGAGATGCTGAATCTTCTCCAACATCATAATCAGTGAACTTTAATTTCTATGACGCCGCCAGACAACAAGACCTTGAACTACTATGCTTTTTAGTTTCTGCTCAAAGCCCAGTTCAGTAATAACACCATTGACTCTCTCGTAGATGGTGAAACAGTCGTTTTGCCCAAGGAGGTTGCTGCCCAGATCTTTGGTATTTCCTCTACTGGTGTTCTTCCCCACACCTACAAAGAATCTGAGCATCTGATTACGTTTCAAACAATGGCGAGGAGAAGCCAACGAAACAACACCACAAATCTAAAGAAGAATATGCTGAGGAGAAGGTATCGGTTTCTGATGGATGTAGTGAACAAGGTCATTCTTGCGGAGCAGGGGAGTTTGGATGCCTTGACCAAACTCCGCCTTTGTGTTGCTCGCACCATCTTGGATGGGGTTCCAGCAGACTGGGTGAGTCTGCTGTGGTTTCGCTTGGAGCAGGAGTCCAAGAGATGTGTTAGTGAGACTGTGAATGGACAGCAGATCTACAGGCTGAAATCCAAATGCTCTATGGCCACCAAGATTTCAATAATCCTAAATCATCTGATGCCAGAGCATGAATGGGATGGTACGTGGGTTGTTGATTACAACCATACCAAGTTCCTTAGGGGAAGCAATCTCGAGATTATTGGACCAGCTGATTTAGATTCGGTAGCTGATTCAGCACCAGTTGCTCCAGGTCCCTCTGCTGGTACCAAGAGGAAGCAGAAGAGGAAGGCTACTAAGCCTGCTTGAGGGGGTAAGAAGAGCAAGAAGTCCAAGATGATGAAGATGATACTGCTCCTCTGAGAAGTCTGAAGAAGAAATCTCCAGCAGCTAAATCATTAGCTGCAAAACCCTCTCTGCTGGTGGATGAGCCTACTGATGAAGAAGAGGAACCAGCAGGGGAAGAACCAGCAGAGGCAACCAGCTCAGAGGACAAGTCTGCCTCTGACTCTGATGAGGAAGGGGAGGGTTCAGCAGAGGCTTCAGTTGCTGAAACTGAAGTAGTTCATTCTACTGAGGAAGCAGATCCGACGGACTCACCCATCGAGGCTCAGCCAATCAGGTCAGCCCAACCCACTCCCTTATCTGATCCCCCACACACTTCCTCCCTTTCCCCCTCACCTCATGAATCCCCAATTTCCCAACCCTTTACACACTCTACACCTCCAGCTGATCCCTCACCCTCACAAATTCCAGCTGGCAATGAACCAGAGGAGGTAGCTGCCTCTGGTGAGCCTTCAGCTGACCCTCAATCTCTTCACCCTGAATCCATAGACCTTGACAACCCTAACTCCCCCACTGACCTTGCTCAACAAGCTAGACTTTCTCACCTGCGTCCAAAAGGACCCCTTGAGCGTGGTATGGTCATCACTGCCCTTGCCCACCTTTTCATTTATTTCCCAGAAATAACCAATTACCCAGCTTACCAAGACCTATTGGCTGATGGTCTCGCATGGTCTCAGGCAAGAGAAGGCTCGGTTACCTTCTTTATAGAGCTGCTGAAAGAAATGGGTGAAGCCACATTCACTACATGGGAAGAAATTCTTAAGGATGCCTTGGACGTTAAGGCTCCATCTCAGCTGACCTAGCCTGAAGGTCTTCGAAAGGTAGCTCGTGCTCTGCTGCTCAAGGATGGGGTTGCACTGGATTGCCCAGAAACAACAGAGTCCGAGTTTATTCCTCCAGCAAAGAACTTCTCTATATCTCAAGATGACCAGGTGACTCCTGATATTATAAATAAAATGAAGGATTATTTTGAAGATCATATCAGGGAAGTCAAGGCCACTCTGCTGGCTGCCAAGTCTGCTGCTCCCTCTTTGATTGAGAAGCATGTCCACCAAGTGCTGTTGGACCACCGGAACAAGCTGAGGGAAAGCCTTGAAGACAGCCCGTATGTCACCAGAAAGGAGTTGTTCTTTACTCGGAAGAGGATTGAATAATCAGCTAAGGCTTTTCTTGATGATGCAAATGCTTCTTTCTCTGCTGAGTCTGAGAAGATTAGGCTGCTGACTGCTAATCTGGAGAAAGAAGTAGCCAACTGCAAGGATGGTCAAGCAGATCTCAAAGCTGCTATTGAGAAGATTCCCACTTCATTTCCCTCTTCGTCTGCTTTTGATGATATCAAAAAGGGGGAAGAGAAGAACTCAGTTGATATTGCTGCCCTGCAAGCTGAGACTGCCACTTTAAAAGCTGAGATGGCTTCCCTGAAGGCTTTGTTGGTGGACAACAATAGTATTTTATCAGCCAGGATCCAGAATGTTAAAGATTATGTTGAGAATCGGAAAGTGGCACAGCAGCGAGCTCAAGAGATGAGAGATCAGAGGATGGCTGAGGCCTTGCAAAGGCAAGAGGTGGTTGCTGAAGAAAGAGAGAAGCAGAAGCGTATCATGAATGCTGAGCTTGATGAGAAGCTTGCCTGAGAACTGCAGATGGCAGAGAAAGAAACTCCAGAGGAGAGGAACAAAAGGCATGAGCGTGAGATGAATGATCAACTGGAGAGACGCTATCAGAAGAGGTTGAAGAAAGAGGGAAGAGCAGTGCCCCAGAGCAGACTGAAGGGTAAGTTTGTTCCTGGATCAGACGAACCTCTGATTGACGGGTCTATTGAGATCTTCACTCCCGACATGACAGATGCCATGATCTCACTTTGGAGAATGATCAAAGCTCGAGCATTCATCCAGTTCTATGTTCTGTGAGGAGAAGATGCTAGATCTGATGAGGAGAAGAACAGAGAGTTCAGAGAATGGTTGAAGGAGAACTATCCAGTTTTCTTCAAGTTCATCACTGAGGTCATGGTCAAACTCAGTGTCCAGCCTGAACTTCCCGAGCTTGAACTTTTTCCTACACCCTCTGATGTCAATGGAAATCTCGACTGGGGAGAGGTTCGAAGGATTTGGATGGACATGGTAACTCGTTTTCTCCCAACTCTCCCTGATACATCAGTGCCTACTCTGAAGGCCATTGAGAAGAGATTTCTGGACTGGATGCAAGTACCTATCAACAGCAGAAAAGCTTTGGTGTAATAGTCCAGCTGAGTCAGCTGTGGGTAGGTTTCTGTTCTGCTTGTAATTCTCCTTTTGTTAATGAAGTTTTTATATTCCAGACAACTTCTTGTTGTCAGTTGTCATTTACTTTCTGTCTGAAGGATCTTATTTAAAGATCTTCTTTTCTGTCCTATTTTGATCTTGACTTAATATGTTTATCTTTTGAGATCAGCTGAATTGGTTTTGATATCATCGAAAAGGGGAATTTGTTAGGATATTCTTGTTAGATGTTTTGATGATATGATAAACCAATCAGCTTGTAATAGGACCAGCTGAACCTGTTAGTCAGCTGATGAATAGTTAGGATTAGATAGGTTTTAATAAGGGGGAATCAACCTAGCTCCGTAGAAGATCCAAAGCTATCATAGAGAAGAAGACCAGCTAAGGCTCTAAAGACTTAGCAGTTTCCAGAAGACAGAAGATCTGAGCAGCTGACATTGGAGTGCCAGGAGTAGAACATCAAAGGATTCAGATCAGCTGATATCAGAAGATCAGCTGAGCACGTCGCAGACAAGACAAGGACCAAGGACCTATTCCAGACGAAGACCTAGATATCAGCTGAGGTGCACATCAGCAGATCAGCACATCAGCTGAGGTCCAAGTATCAGCAGACTGATACACCAGCTAAGGAGACAGATCAGCTGGAGTCTTGTGCTCCGCCCATATTCTATGGAATCACATTAAGGGTTGACTTGCGACAAAGAAAAGATTCCCAGAATAGAAGATCAATCAATCAAGGGGACAAACTTAATTGATTGAATATTGCGAAGACTTCCGGGAATCAGGAAGGAGATTCAATCAATCCCTATGATTGATTGATACCAAGATTATAGGATCTCGAATCTCTAGTCAATTCCAACGGCTAGTTATTTGGACCTATAAATAAGAGTGCCAGTGGAGACTTCAAGTACTTGATACACACGCGTTTAAGCTTGCTGAAACTCTGTCAAAATATTCACTCGCACTCAACCCATTCTTTCATATTAATCTTTTGTAAGCTTTGTAGAAGCTTTTAGAAGTCGACTGCTTTTTAAGCATAGACATTTGTAAGAGAGTAGTACTCTCAAAGTTTGTGAGTGAGTGAGAGAGAAGTTAGTGGAGAGCCCCACAAGTCCAGTTGGATTGTGGATAGTGGAGTAGGACCTTTTGTCCGAATCACTATAAATCTTCGTGTCTCGTGTTCTTAATTTCCTGTTCTTTATCTGTGCACAAATCATTAAGGAAGGTTTTCATCAAAAACATTTCCGCACTCAAACTCACAGTGCACTATTTCAAAATCAGACGACCTTTAGTTGTCTGCTGTTTTTAAATAAGCCTAATTCTGAAAAAAGTTTTGAAACCTATCAAGTCTATTCAATCCCCCCCCCCCCCCTTCTAGACTTGACTTAGTGTTTATTTCCCTAAAACCTGCCTTTGGGACCAACATTAAACTTGGTCATTCTTGCCACGATGATAACGATCACGTACACTTGCGTGTGGACACCATTTGGGCAAACAACCACGAATCTATCTAACTTGTTATGAAGCTAAATTTTACATGTATCCTAAACGTAAGTGATTGGATATCTGGGTTAAGTATATGGAATGAATTTGACTTGTAAATTTACACGATGTCAAGTTTAGATAAGACATACGCTTCCTACCTTGGAAGTTAAAGACATTGTGACATGTGTTCATTGACGAATAACATGTGTTTATGACCCTTAAAAGGACACGAGAAAGATGGATCTCTATTTTCTCATTATGTGTGAGTCCTAAAATAACGATTACCCTTTGGACTTTCTCCTATATTTCTAAGACTACACTTTAGTGTTGCTACTTTAGCATGTTACCGATAGCTATGAAGATAAGAGCGATACGAGACATGTCTAGGAAAGCAGCTTCAGTGGGAGCCTGTAGATACTTAGTGAGAAAGGAAGAATGTCTTTATTTAACACACTCTTTTGTGATTCATTGACTAGTCAATCAAGCTATGCGTTTGATTATGAATACATTAGATTTCGCGAAGAAGGTTGAGTATGCTCTATTTTGAGAGATTCTATAGAGATATTTCAACAGGTGTTAAATGATAGGAGTTCTGGGGTATAACGAGTTGTCTTAGTATTCAAGTTGTTCTGATTGAGGTGCTATATACTCCCAATAGATGTATAGCATGGAAACTCAATGCACTCGTGGACCACACAAGGTATTGTCTGAATAAGAATGTGGGCTATGAAGGAAATGTGTTCAATACCATTAAACTTCATATGTGAGTGGGAGATGTAAATAATATTTTGAATATTATTCAATTATATATATATATATATTAATTATATATATATAATAATCCACATAAGAAGTGGTTATAAATGAATGGAAGAGAAAATGAAATTCTCACTGAATTGACTCCCATGGAAAGTACAGAAAATGATTTCCTTCAAAGTTGACTCCATACTCAGATAAGACTATCAAACACACATTCCTAAATTGACATTACCAATCCGTGAATTAACGTACACAAACAATTTTGTGTACTGGTCCCTGAGTACGAAACAAGTGGATTCTGGGGATAAGAGAGAACGAGGATACCAACGGGTTCGTATTTATTTCCGCTGCATTAATTACAGGTTAGTGATCCTATTCGTGTTGGTCACCGGACTGACATTCAAATCCAACAGTATATCTCATCTCTATTATACAGCTACATATCTAAAAATAATTAAATCACTGCTTTTTACTCACTTACTCGCTCTCTCACCTACTTTTCTTATATTTAATCTCTCTCTCTTACTTGTATTAAAATTTTATTATTATTTTATTAACTAATAGTAATAAAATAATATATTATCAATTACTCAAATGGAAAAAAGATTATCTGAAATTAGTACGTGATAGGTTTATTATAAAACTAATTTAAAGTCTCAAATATTTGATCATGAATATAAAAAATCTCACCAGGAGTATCAAAAGTAAGAGTATCAGACTTTTGATACTCATGATGGGATTTGTGACACACTTGATCAAATGTATGATACTTTAAAACTGTTTCATGATAAGCTTATCATGAATAATTTTCATATAAAATCAACTCAACAAAAAATATTGATTGACATAAAGTTACATCTCCTACTCATCCATCCCAAACTATAACACAATTTTACTATTCAATTTATTTTTTCATCCACTTTATTTCTGCATTTAAATTTGTCAAATCTTTCTCAAGCTGAAAAAGAATAAGACCTGAGAGTGTTTATATAATTACTACTCTTTCTGTCTCGTGATTATCTTCATATTTTTCAATTTCGGTCCGTCCCAACTTTATCTTCACACCTTTAAAAAAGAAATAAAATTTAATATAAAATTCATATTAAACCCCCTAAATATCGTTAGATTCATGATCCAACACACAATATAATTTTGATGAGATTACACTTTGCATTAGAGCGATTGCACTATGCACAAAACAATCGCACTATTAAAAAAAATTAATATTTTTAAATAAAATTAAAATTACTAAATTGACTTTTAATTAAAAAATTATAATATCTTAATATATTTTAATAAAATTAAAATTCTTTTCTTCAAAATTCGTTCATACACCCATTCGAAGAACTAATCCCCAAATTCAAACCCAATTTTACCTAACAAGGAAATCTTTAAATATGTTAAGTCAGTCAAAAGCCAAGTAATCAATTCAATTATGTTCAGTTGCCATTTGGAACTAAAAGTTACATTCTCTGAACCTTCTCCGGATTGTGGTACATTCGCATATTTCTCGATTATGTTTAATCCATCCAACAATAACCTCATTTGTCGACCACCATTGCCTGGGCAGCTTTAGCTTTGGCCAACGGAGTCAACTTCATTTTCAACCTTTTCTTTCCTACTTGAAATCCACTCCCAACCTTCTTCTTCTTGCAGCTACTACCATCAACCTAATCGTCCCATATAAACGACACTCAAGACCTGCAATAATCAACTTTTGGCTAGAAATTTTTTTTATAGTTAAATAGCATCCCGAGATAGTTCATAATTTTCACAGATTTGGATGACTTCAAATGTCAAGCAGCATATAATGATAAACATAGGAAACTGATGACGATCTTCTAAGAATGTGCCAACAATTGGAAATCATGATTAGATCAGTGATTATTACCTCTTTCCTTTACTGATCCATTAGAGTTCCATTGTTTGATATTTTTCTTGAGAAGACTCAACATTTTGGTGCTCTTTTGGTATACTTCGTTACTCAGTCCATCAAGCTTAGGTGTAGCTTCATGAATGGCTTGTTTAGCAATTTCAACGGCCCTGTAGAAATGGGCAAAGAACGTTGTGAACATGAACACACTGCAGCTAATTTCAAAAATAAGTCTAAAACATTACTTTAAGGCCAAGGATATATCATAAAACGTTTTGGTGAAACTTAAATTTATGCACTGAGCATACTCTTTGGACACAAAAGACCCACACCAAGAACAGCTCCTGCAGTCATGAAAGGATGCGAAGAGGCATTATGAAAACCCTTTGCAGAAAATCAAGAATTAAGTTGAAAAACGTGCAGAGATTATTTGCATGGATGTGTCTGAATTGGTCACATGAAACAGACCTTTAATCTTCCCAACAGCAAGATCCTCATATGTGCTATACTCAGACTTCCACTCTTGCAAAGAATTCTGCAATTATTTTCTCTCAATATAAATACATAGGTAGAATAATAATAAAAAATTCAAACAAAGTAATCAGAATCAAGTCCACAAAAGTGTCAATGAGGTAAATTGCATACAGTACCACCAACCTGGAACCTACTTTCTTTCATAGGAATCTGAGGGCTATAAACTCGAACGCCTTTCAAACTACCAAAATTCCTCCATGAGTTATTTGGAATCCGGCATCAGCACGCGGTGCGAAATCGACTTGATGCCGACGCGGTACAGCTTCTCCAAAATCAACGTTCAACATTGTCGGCCATGACGATCTGGCGGTACTCGAAAGCAGGATCTTCAACAGCGGCAACTCGTCGATTTGCTTGCTTAGCAGTAATCTGACCGACGTATTTCGCTACGGGATCGATTGCGGAGACGGTTTCTATTCCGTCTTTTGATTTCTTTCGTAAATGAAATGATTTCTATGGCAAAGGGGATGAATGAATCACGATAATGAAGAAAGCTTTAAGCAATAATGGATAGAGCCATGACTTCTGTACCTCTTTCACAACTCAACGTCGCCGAAAAATTTGAAACCGCTTCCAACAGCCCCGAAGATGCCACCACGGTTGCAAGATGCTGTCTCAACCGCCATGGAGATCGATCACAACTCCTGCCCAAAAGGTCTGACCACATTATTGCTTGCGAACCCTTCAATAAAATTAAAGAGACTACGGGACATCGACGCACGAAAGAGCAAGGAATTTCTCTGAGAATCCATATATATTTTTGGAATGGATTTTATTGATGCGACCCTTTGCCTGGGAGGAGGGAGAATAGAGGCAGCAAAACAGCAGAAGTCGAGAGGTTTAAGGGTAGAAAATGAAAGTAACGGTGTATGTTTAAAAGTAACACGTGGCATCCTAATGAGATTAACACTTGGCAATTTTTCAAGGGCTCATTTTGCCACATGGCATCATTTGGAGTGATGTCTTCTCCTTTTTATATATAAGATTTCACTCAAATTCACTTCCAATATTATTCAAGAGGTCGTCGTCGAACGATTAATTTTCCAGCACCGGGTAGGTTTTGGTATGTGTGACGAGGCGTGAATCAGGCAGTTTCTTGGCTAGAACATCTGATTCCCAGATTTCAAATCGGTGATTTTTGATACGGTAGCTGGGGTTGACTTCTGTCGGTTATGGTGAACAGAGGTTGAAGCGATGGTATCCGATCGATGTCAAGAGACGATAGCCAATGTGGTGTCGCATCTCCGGAGAAAGGACGATTGAAGGAAGAGGACCAATTTCAAGGCGACGAAGCCTTTGAGAACCGGGGCGCCGGCGACGAGCTTCGAACGCCTGTGTTACAATTGGCGATTGGAGCTTCGATTAACAATGACTATTCTGGGGCTGTGTTTGTGGTGGTCCAAAATATACGTCGCCCCTCCCTCTGGTCCAACACACAATCCAAATGCCGAGTCTTGTCGGACGCTAGTTCCACTTCCCATTCAACCCAAATAAATTTCGATTCCTCCCAATTTCTAGGTAATTTTAAATTTTATTTCAGTTTCGTTTCTTTCTTTTTCAAATTCCATTTGTTTGCCTAGAAGATTTAATTTATCCAATTATGTTTTCAACGAAGAAGCAGACATTGTGGGATTAGGGATGATTCTGTTGAAGAATTCTCCGAATTCAGGTATGTGTTTGGTGCATAAAACAATAAATATGTCTCGCTCCCACTCCCACTCCCACTCTCGCTCTCAATCTTGCTCTCTCTATCACACCCCATCTGTTCGACAACATGACCAAATGTATGTAGCCGTATTTTCATAATATTTATCCTCAAGTACTGATTAACAGTTTGTTCCTTCATGCAAACACCTACTCACACAATGGGCGATTCAGTTCAATGGATCAAGCATATCGAGTTGTACGTCAATTCCTCTACCTCTCCTTCTCAACAGGTAAATTGTCCCCAACTTCCAATTGATTGCTAATAGTTATGAGGAATTAGTGTTGTTTCTTCATTGTTATTGGAGTAGAAACACTGTCTCTTTGTAACCTTTTGCATACCTCGTTCTTTTTGGCTGGGAGAGAACCAAAATTTAAGCACTTAATCATCGTAAAATCATGTGCTTATATTGTAAATACTTCATATATATTATGTTATAATTACTATCAAATTTGTCATTCCGCCGAAAATTGCTTGGATATCAACTACCTTAAATTCTTGAATGTTATTCGTATGAGTAGTGTTTGCTGTGAATTTGAATTTGAATTACTCGCTGACAGTGTTGACGCGGTTGCCACTCAGTTAAAGAAGGATTTGCTTACTCTAGAAACACTAGTATGTTCTTTTTTTTGTTATTCTTTCCAATGTTTTTGGTTAATGATTTTATTACATGATTTATTAAGAGCATTACATATTTATGGTCATTGAACATCGATGTCATGTATAGGTTAGGGAGATGGATATGTATTTGACTATTACTGATAGTATCATCTATTCTAGAGGTAATGCTACATTTATACCATCACTGGACTTCTATTACTATTCTTCTGGTGTGGTATTGCAATGTAATTGATTTAATCTTACGCTTATCCATGTAAAAGTTTCCTCTAGATAACTTGTCAGTTTCTGTTTGTTCTCAAAAGATGGTGTAGTTTTTAACAAATTTGTAACAGTTGTATTTAGTTTTTGGTTTATGATGTCTCAAAACTTATTTCTTTGGTATATATTTTAAGATACATTAGCTTTTCACGTGCCAGTAGTTTCTAGAGTTTCACTTATGTATTTGTTGAGAATTTATTAAATTATATTTCTACAGTTTTTAATATTAGTATTATTGTAGTAAATCTTATGTATTGTGCATATGTATTTGCATTTATATATGTGTGTAAGTCCTCGAGTTTGTTTTTCTAAAATAATAGAATCAAATATGTAACGATCTTCCGTTTATCCGTTATGCAGTTGCTAACTACTCTTTGATCTTTATTAAACGCACATGATTTTGTTTCTTGTAGTTTGTTTGTAGAACAAGTAAATGTTTTGCTTGGTTGCTTAAATGGTTATTAACTCTTATATTGTCTGTGGTTACTGTAGGAAAAAGATAAAGCCTTCCTAACTCAAGGATAATGATCCATCAGCCTCTTGGTGGAGCACAAGGTGACCAGATTGATTTTGATATAAATGTACTGCTATCTTTTAGTTTTTTCTTTATCCTTTTGAAAAGAGTTTTTTTTTTTACCCAAACCACCCACTCTAATTCTCCATGATGAGGTATAATTTCTATTAGGTCTCTGTTAAATCTTTGAAACCACTTTTATGTGTACAGAAGCATATGCTTACAACAACAAGTTAGATCAACTACTGTCTTTGCTTGTGATTTATATTGAGTATGTGGAATTTGAGAGCCATACTGTTGGAGGTTCAAATATGCATTATTTTGATCTTCTTATTCGACTGAAGACTGAGTCGGAGCACCTTTTTCGAAACATTCACAGAATTGAGTATCATAACCTATTTGAGTATATCAAGTCGTACTCTCATTGCTTGATACTTTTCGTACTTCCTACAATTGGTGGTTTCTTTACTCTCTTTAATGGTCTTCACATGATTTGTTATTCCCATTTCCTATGTTAAATGATTTTTATGCTTGTGCATTATATGTGTTTATTCCTTAGGTGATGATGTGAATGTTAAGATCAGATTCTGTTTAACTGAAAAAATGTTAAGATGCATAATATTTAAGGTTTTTTTTTTTGGATTTATGTTCCCATTCTTAGTCTTTTGATTTTGTTGTGAATCTGCCTACATCTTTGTATAATGGTAAGGGACATGGACATGGAGACAAGGATTGCTGCTTTTAGTGCTGTTGGATAGATTACCGAAGTAAAATAATTACACAGGCCAGTACAGAGCCAAAGTATTTAAAATTCCTGCAACTGTTGCTGCGTTTACTTTTGTTCATAGATTAGATGATGAATTTTTTTAGGTTAATGTTGTTGTTCTATTCATTTCATATGGATGCCACTCCTGTAAATTACATTTTGAATTTCAAATTGCAGTTATTGAATGTTAAAAAATGTGTTTTTAGCTGCATTAGACCATTTGATAAGAACCTCAATGTTGATATGCAGAATCATTATTTTGCTGCAGCT